>JAKTRO010000012.1:0-161775 GCA_030579755.1 Entelexis gropengiesseri | reverse complement strand
CCCACTCGTCGCGCCGCGGCCGCCGGCAATCGCGGTACCGCCGCCGCTCGTCGCGGAGATGATCCTTGCTGTGGTCCTTGCCGTCGCCAAACACAAACCCCAGCAGCGGCTTGCTCGCCTTCTTGTCGCCCATGACGTGCCGGCGCAGCCCGCCGGTCAGCGTGCTGCCGCCGGTGATCGACGGGTCGTCTTCGCGGCGCAGCCGCGTGCGGTGCAGATCAGACTCCATGCGCCGGGCGCGGACCTCGTCCTCGCGGGCGGCGCGCGCATCCATGCGCCGCACATCCCTCACAAACTCCGAGGCATCGTCGTCTCGCATGTCGTTTGTGGCAGGCGGGGCGTGGTGAGGCTGATGACGTACACAGCTCGCGCAGCCTACCAGCAGCACCGCTCAGCCTCCGCCCAGGCGGGGGACGCGCCGATGCATCGGTGCGTATGAGCGAATTGAGCAGAAAGACCAATTGACTTGATAGGCAGAGATGCTAGCGACCGGTTTTGCCCGCTGCCGCCATTTCGTTGAGGGCCGTCGCCTAAACGGATGTGGTGTATGACGGAAGTTCGTGCCTATTAATTTATTAGGGCTCTCGCATTGCGCGAGGTTATTGTAATGGTGCGGTGGTGCGGTGATGTAGTGGTGTAATGGTGCGGTTGTTCGGTGGTTCGTCGGTGCGGTGGTTCGTCGGTGCGGTGGTTCGTCGGTGCGGTGGTGCGCTCATGGTAGTGCTACAGGCGAAGCAGTGGAATCTATTAACTGGAACTTAGACTTTAAAGTAGAATATAATACTAGAGAAATACTTTGGCTGGCGTGGCAGCCTCGGCGTCATGGACGGAGGAGGCCCGGCTCTTCGGGCTCGCGCGCCGCGTGCACTCAACCTCTATACAGAACTTGCCGGCCTTGTGCTGCTGCTCCTGGTTATACGCCTTCACGTACGCCCAGCCCAGATACTCGTCGCAGAACCGGCAGCTGATTGTTTGCACAAGATACTTCCCGGTCACCATGTTCTGCGGCTTCGCTGTCGACCGCTTGATATTCGACACGTTGCTCACGAAAATCGCGTCTCCGTGCTTGCCCCAGAACTCGCCGGGAATGTGGTGCGCGCGCTTCACCAGCGGCGTCGAGCACTGTCCGCACTCCCAGCCAAGCTCGTCGGGCTCAATGGCCACCTTGCAAGGGATGCCCATCCCAGTCCGCTTTCAATCGGGTCGCACTACGAGCCCTGTCGTGAAGCAAGCTATTGCAGTGGCGCGGGTGACGAATTGACCCACGAGAACAACTAACCCAACCTTTTATAATGCTATGTGTAATTCGATGTGGGCTCCCCCCCTGCTGCACCTATATAAGGCATCAGCCAAGCGTGTGAGTATATTTGGCTAAGCAGGCGCCGTGGGCTAGGGTGAGAGATCATTCACTTAATCGTCCCTTCGCCCGAGCCTGGGTGACGCCCGCAGGATCGGCTCGAGGACGCACTAAATAAACCTTGTGGGGTGCAATGAGCCCCAAGAGCCCGATTTGCGCCTCAGCAAGGCCTCGCGGTGGCCCAGTCGCGTGCTGGATCGCACGGTCGGAGGTTTCCCCCGCCGCCCATTTTGCTTACTAGACACGCCGCTCGTTCGTATACCTAGACCAGGTAAAGGGTTCCCACATCATGTGGCGTCATACGACCCGTCCAGTCCGATTGGTGCACTCTTAAACTGGCCGCCCGCTGCTGTGCAGGCTCGCCCACGCCGCGCCGAACGGCCGATGTATAGTTCCACCAGTTCCATAGTCGTCGTGCCCACCCGCTTCGATTTCACTGGCGTCCTAGCTCCCCTCCCCCTTTATCGGACGTGCGGTTCGGCGTAGGCGCTTAGGGTTAAATCCTCACACTACACCGCGCTAAATGGTCCGCAGCTAAGCAAACGAACCAGGGTAGGAGGCGCGCAGATCTCAAAGAAGCAGTTTGTGATGCTAGTTGTTTGTCGTCTCAAAATCTCTTGCTAGACTCAGTATCTATCTTTGGGCTCTTCGCTGGTTGTGTGTAGCTAGGCTGGCCCTGCGCTCCGCATCCTCCCTGCTTCCGATATGGACTCGCAGTCACTAGCACTATCAACCTCGGGTGGTAATCATTATTTAGTGGTGTACATAAGAGACCAAGCAGCGATTTGGTTATGCAGCGCACTGGCTCCCCCACTCAGCAGGCGCCAGCCAGTTTCGACTGCCGTGCCCGCTTCTGGACTCAAAGCCCATTCTAAGTAACGCGTTGAGCACACTGATCGCTGAGATGCCGCTGTAGATGGTATGGGTTCACCCTGACATTGGCTCCGCGAGCTCATGCAGGCATTCCACTACGATCGACAGGCAGCGGCCCCATTCTAATATTAAGAACCACAAAGCGGTGCGTAAATCACGTTCCTCTATCTAACAAACCTTTTTAAAAGACTGTTGTTGACGTTCCGGCCGCTTGAGCGCCTGCCACATCGTGCCTCGCCCACGTGCTGATATCCGTCGCCCTGCGTGGCTGCCTCAATATCAGCGGCCGCCTGACCTGACCTTAGTTCGATCTCACAGGCGGTCCGGGGTTTGCACAATGCTTTTCGCCGAGAAGCTGAGGTCGGACGCATACGAGCCGTGGAAAAAGCACTATATTGCCTATGACCAGCTCAAGAAGTTGCTGAAGGAAACTGCCACCAACGACGACTGGTCCGAGGAGGACGAGTCCCGGTTCGTGCAGCAGCTCGACACCGAGCTCGACAAGGTGTACGGCTTCGAGACCAAGAAGTTCGACGAGATTAGCGAGCGGCTCTCGAAAATTGAGGCAAAGATCGAGCATGTGGATGCGTCGTTCGACCCCAAACAGCTCGAGGGCGAGCTCGAGGTGATCCTCGACAACGCAACCGAGCTCGACCGGTTCCGCCGGCTCAACCACACGGGGTTCTCCAAGCTTGTGCGCAAGCACGACCGGATCCATTCGCCCTACCGGGTCGGGCCGTCGCTACACGCATGGCTCGCGCGGCTGCCTTTTCACAGCGAGGACTACTCGCCGCTGCTCCGCCGGCTCAGCCACATTTACACGTTCCTCGGTGAGCAGCATGGCGGCGCCCGCGTGTCGAACTCGCTGCTGCCGCTCAATTCTGTGGACAAGGATTACCACTCGCGCGGCTACGTGACTTTGCAGTTCTGGGTCCACTCCGACAACTTGATGGAGGTCAAGACGCGCATTCTGCGCCGGCTCCCTGTTCTCGTTTATAACCGCGAGGACGACGAGGATGATACGGGCCGCGACCTCACCGTCACCTCGCTGTACCTCGACAACTCGAACTTCCAGCTGTACCAGGCGCTTCTCGAGCGGCAGAACATCGAGAATGCTGGCGACATTGCCCCCTCGTCGCTGCGATTCCGCTGGTACGGCCATTTGTACGAGAAGCCGGAGATTGTGCTCGAGCAGCATAACGAGCTGAGCGGCCAAATAACCCGCATCTCGCTGAAGGAGAAGACCATCCGGAAGTACCTCGACGGCAACAAGAGCGTTTACGAGCGCCAGGTCCGCAAGATGCGCGAGCGCCACGTCAGGCCGCAAGCGATTGAGGACTACACCGTGGCAGCCACAGAGCTGCAGGAGCTGATCGGCAAGCTGAAGCTCGAGCCAATGATGCGCACGGTGTACAAGCGCACGGCGTTCGAGATTCCCGGCGACGACCGCGTGCGCGTGATTCTCGACCAGGATATCATGTTCATGCGCGAGGATGCCCTGAACAAGCAGCACCCGATCCGCGACCCGACCAACTGGCACCGCAGCGATCTTGACCAGCCCGGGGTCAATGTGTCGAACATGCTGCGCAAGGGCGAGTTTGCGCGTTTCCCGTACTCGGTGCTCGAGGTGCGGCTGCGCGCCGATGTCGACGCAGGATTCAGTAAGCTGCCGTGGGTCGAGGAGCTGCAGGCGTCCAATCTGATCAAGGAGGTCCCGCACTTCACCAAGTTCCTCCAGGGAATTGCGGTGCTGTACGGTGAGGACGACCGCCTCGAGAGCCTGCCGTTCTGGCTCGACGACCTTGATATGAACCGGTTCGGCCAGAGCAGCGGTAGCGAGCACGGCGCCGCTGAGTCCGATGCCGCCGCGCCGGGGGCGGCTGAGCCGCGGGCCGGCCCATCGAGCCACCCGCCGAAGCCCCGCCGGCGGATCCGCGACTACAAATTCGACGACGATGACGACGAGCTGTACGACTCCGAGGACTCCGGCGTGCTGGACCCCGCGGCTGATGCCATCGAGGGCACCGGCGAGCCCTCGGACAGTATTGGGTTCCCGACGCGCGTGCACGGCAAGATCTCCGACGGCGAGTCTGAGGACGACGAGGTGGTGCTTCCGCCGGGGGTCGAGCGCCCGAACGAGTGGATCAAGAACCAGGCCTCGCTGAAGATCGAGGCCAAAGTCTGGCTCGCCAACGAGCGCACGTTCAACAAGTGGCTGCACGTCACCTGTCTTCTGTCTGCCCTCACGTTCACGCTCTACTCATCGGTGTCGGCGTCCACGTCGCCTGCCGCCGCGACGCTCGTGGCATACGTCCTATTCGCGCTGACGCTATTCTCCGGCCTGTGGGGCTACTACCAGTACCTTGCCCGCATCAAGTTCATCAAGGCGCGCGGCGAGCAGAGCATGGACGCGCCGCTGGGCCCGGTGATTGTGAGCATTGCGCTGCTGTTTGCCCTGGTCATCAACTTCCTCTCGCTGTACAGCACCAAGACGGTGGAGCCCCTGTACGCCATGTTTGCGCTGAAGTAGTGGGGAAAAAATTTGAAGGAAAGTCTTATCTCGCTAACTCATAAAATCAAACTAAACTAATTAGTTGGCCAAAGCTCCGCAGGGGTCCCAAGGCGGCAGCTCAATCGGCTCGAGGTCGAGCTGCGTGTCGAACTCGGGGATCTCGCTCTTGTTGACAACGACCTGGTAGACGTACTCCTTGAAGAAGTCGTGCGACATGGTGTAGAACCCGTCCTTGCCGCGGTCTTTGCCCCACGAGTTCTCGACCTTCCAGCGCAGCGGCTTGCCGTCGGCATCGAGGTGCACGCCGGTGAACACCATGGCGTGGGTCATCAGGCTCTCGTGGTACCGCAGACGGTCGGCTTTCGACTGCTTCGGGTCGAATCCCAGCGACTTGTAGTCCCAGATCTTGGTGTCAATGATACCGGTCTCGTTGTGGTGGTAGAGCGGGGTGTGCGTGCCGAAGAACACCGGCTTGTTGGCCTTGATGCGCTCGATCGCCTTGTTGGCAAGCACGTCGATGTCGGCGTTGAAGTACACGACCTCGCCCGCCTCGACGACGTTGCCCAGCCGCTTGACGTGGATCGGGCGCTCGTACTGGTTGCGCGGGTCATTGAGCAGCGACACGCTCTCCTTCGTGTCGAAGCCGATGACGTCGTGGTAGAAGTCGAGCGGCGTGATGCCGGTGATGGCGTGGAACTTCTTGTCCTTGTCGGTGTACTCCCAGTCGAACTTCGTCGGCGGCGCGCCCAAAAACACGACCAGCAGCTGGTGGATGCGCTGGATCATCGCGCGCTGCAGCGGCTTGGGGTCCTTCTTGGCCGCCACTGCCGCGCGCAGCTCCTGGGCGTACTGGCGCAGCAGCGTCGTCACCAGGTTGTTCAGCACCGCCGACGACTCTGTGTTGGCGCTCTCGCCGTAGACCGACATGGGCACCACACCGTACTTCTCAATGATGTTCACGAACATCCCGAACTGCCCGCCGTCGGACACCGGGTCGGCGAGCAGGTGCTGCACGAGCTGGGACTCCACGTCCTCGTCGGCGGTGGTGACGATCTGCTCCAAAAAGAAGTTCGCCTTCTCCAGCTTGTCGTAGAAGAACAGGAACCCGGGCGAGAGCTCGACGTTCTCGAGGTTGTACTTGCGCATGAGCGGGATACGCAGCATGTTCGTCGCGGCGAATAGCCAGCACCGGCCGCTCGACTTCTGGTTCATGCGCGGCGCACCCTCGGGCGTGACAACGGTGTTGAACACACCCGTGGTGTACTGCGTCTTCGACTCGCGGCGCACCAAAGCGTCCTGGACTTTACTGTTCACGGCGACCGTCGACGCGAGCGAAAGAACGGGGTCCTTTTGGACATCGGCTGTCCATGAGGCGAGGGTGTCGCTAGCGAGCGCGATGGAGACGGGGGGCTTCGATCCGAAAAAGCGCATCTTAGTTGATATAGCTGTGGTTAAAAATCGCACCATGGGGCGGCTCTCGCGGCCTTATATATTATGGGTGTGGGCCCGATAGCGAGCCCTTGCCTCAGGCCTGCGTGGAGTACCCCAGCGGTGACGCTGCCGTGCCACGGGCGTACGGAGATAGCAGTGGCTGCGTTTCCAGCCGGAATTTAGAAGCACCCAAATCCAGGGGCATGAAACACGGCGGAGCGATGCATTAGTAGATTCGAGACGCTGTCTGTCTTAATTGAACCGCTCTGGGCATTGTGTCAACCTGCAGGTGGAAAGGGGTGGGGGCGTGGTCGTGCTTAGCACGACATCTCTGGGGGGTTGGGGTCGTTCGTTCCGCACTGACCAGGAGCCGCCGTCATTGTCAAGGACTTGAGCATAACTTGGTCCGGTGTCCCACAAGACTTCATAGTGGCATGCCTAACGAAACGCTTCTATAGCAATAAAGAGTACATAGATGTGGCTCGCAGACACTCCCCACTCTTTTGAAAGGGTCTATACAGTGCGGTTTGGAATTTTACAAACGGTTTGCCAGCCGGCTACTGGGCGCCCGTGATTAGCGATCCTCTAAATTAAGCGCGCATGTCGAGCTCGCTGAGGCCGACCGTGCCGCCGAGCTCGCGGAAGCGCTGCAGGTAGTGCTTGTGCTTCGAAAGCGCCAGCTCAGTGAGGTCCGGCCAGTACACTTTGTGGACGTACTTGAAATCCACTGCGCCGCCGTAGTTCTTGTCAAGCTGCGCCGGAGGCACGTAGTTCTGGAACGGCTCCTGATAGATCAGCTTTTCGCGCGTCATGGGGTCGATGAAGGGGTTGATCAGCTTGAGAAACATCCAGCCGAGCCGCGGAATGTTGCAGAGCAGCGCGCGGCCCAGCCGCTCCGGGTAGTGGTTCTGCAGGATGTTCAGCACCTCGCGGCCCACGCCGATCGAGGGCATCTTCGAGCCGTGCTTAAAGTCGATTAGCAGCGCCAGCTGGTCCTGGCCCGGCACTGTCAGGTCTATAACGCGCTCCAGCATGTACACCAGGTGCTGGACCTGGCGATGCGACGACTTCGTGTTCTGCAGCCCGGGCTTCAAGTACAGGCACGGGCGCGCGTCGTTGTCCCATCCCAGAATAAGCTCCTTGCCGGTCTCGTTCTCCACCGCCACGAGGCTCGGCGGCAGGCTCGTCTCCGGGTCGACCCCGAACGTGCGCTGCCAAACTAATGTATCCTCAAGCCGTTTTATCGCAACCTTTACCGACCACTTCGACGCGCGAAGGTAGCGCAAAAAGCACTCGCGGCTGAGCCACGCCTTTTCGGCTTCGGCCAGCGGCGTCCGCGGCGTTTTCTGCTTATCGTTGGGGGGTAGGTCGGTCAGTTTCGTGAAGTACTCGAGAATTTCATCATACCCAGCCTGCTGCTGTGCGTCCAACTGCACAGGCTTAGGCGCATGGGAGTCGGGGCCGGGTGTGTGGAATGCCGTCTCCTGAACCGGTGCCATTCCTGATGATGCCTGGTTCGCACACGCGAGTATATTGACAAGTCGCCAGAGCCAGGGGCTCGGACGCGTGTGTAAGCCTACGAGTTTCTGAGATGCGTCAGGTGATAATGTGTGGTGGCAGGCCGAGGCGAGGCGTCTTTTCAGGTGTGGGGGTGGGAAGTCCTCAGTTCCAGAGACTGTATAACTCTCTCTCTATACTAGCCGAGTCCAAGTGCTAATAACGGTCACAAGCTATTTTCGTGATACAGCTCAAACTATTAATGTAAACACTATTATTAGAACCAGCGATCACTCCTCTCGATTGAGTACCCTCAGCCACGCAGGGAATGCAAGACCCCAGCCGGTTGGAGCACCCTGACAGAGTAGTCGAAGCACTGTCACCCTAGCCGCCGTCTCGCGGAGAAATAAGAAGCACTCAACCGCAAGCAACCGGGGGGCCTCTCAAAAATTCGGACCTCTGGCCGCCACACATTTAGCATAAACGCCGAGTACGAGCTTTCGTCCTAATTAGCATTAGTATTTTTGAAAAAAACCGAGCACAGCTTGCAAGAGTGGCAAACTGGTATCTCTTTAAACTGGGCGGACGCCGGTTTAAACAGAAAAGTGGATTAGCTCTACGAGCAATGGCCAATCGGGCACGAAAATAATAGGTTACAAGAGGCGTTTCCAATCAAATTGGGCAGGCGCTAAAGCACCTTCGCGGACGTAGATATGCCCCAGTCATGGAGAAGGGCGAGCTCACCCTCCATCACCGTGCTTGCTGTTTCAGCCGTGTGGAAATCGGCAAGCCACTGCTCACGCGAGCGCACAGTCGCCTCAACGTCCTGTAACTGATGCAGAGCCGCATTGTGCTCATTCTCTAGCTGCTCTAAAGAATGCCTACTCTGGGCTTCCAGAGCGTCAAGCTGCCGCGCGGCCTGTGCTAGCCTGCTATTGAGCTCGTCCACCTGTTGCTTAGCCAAATCGGTTCGCGATTGCAGATCAGCGCTCTCGGCTTCTGCTTCGTGGTACTCGGTACTTGCTGCCACAGATTCCTGGGTGAGCTGCTCGAGCCGTTGGCGCAAAGGCCCGAGCCGGCTCTCAAGCGCCTGCTCCTCCGAGCGCAGCGCCACAGACTGGGTCTTCAGCTCTACCATCCGGGTGATGTCTTCCGAGAGTGCTGCAAGCGCTTCGCCGGCCAGTCCAAGGGCCGCGCCCTGCGCGTGTGCGTCGGCAACGGCGCTGCGCAGCGTCTCTATGCGGCGATCGACGGCAGCCAGATCGGTCTCAAGCTTATCAGCACCGCGAGCGAGAATCGGCCGAATCCCGCCCATTTTGCGTCTCGTTTCAAGGAGATCTGCCTCGGCAGATGCGAGCTCAGCGCGCAGCCTGTCCAGCTCTTGCGATGCAAGCACATTATCTGCCTCCAAATTCACCACTTCGCTGCTTAGCGCATCGACCTGTACCTGCAGGTCCGAGATGGCCTTAGCAGTTCGCATGCGAGCCGCTTGCCGCTCCTCGCGCTGACCCTGGCGCGGCGCCAACCGCCGCATTAGCTCTTCTTTTTGTGACACAGCGTCAAGCTCTGCAAGCTCGAGCTGGCGAATCTCAGCGAACCCCGCGCCGTATTCTTCCAGCGCGCTTTTCCTAAACGCGAGAAACGCGTTCACCTGCGAAAGCTGGTACGCCCAGCGCGCGCGCGACGCGCGTCTCAGGTCCGCCAAACAGAACCCATCTATTTGACACGTCTCGGCAACGAGACGCATCAGTTGAAACTCCGCATACGGAACCGCTCTGTATCGACTCTCCAACAGCTGGGTTCGCGCGTGTGCGGTATGAGGAATGATATCGCGCACCAGCAGGGTCCACACGCGCTCAGCAACGTTCTGCGGTGGAGGCAGATTGACTGCTGTGTCTACATAAGGCAGCAGCACATTAGCGTCGGGCTCGCCTACGACAATCGCAGCCACAGAATCTGCTCTGCTCAGCGCGTCGCCCATAAACACACCGATTTGGTTCACATCGCGCTACGCGTTACGTAAAGTAAACATCCATCAGGCGGGACCCCCACGGCGCGCTTATTATCGGGCATAACCAACAACGACGATTGCGCGAGTTTGATTGGAGTTTTGTATGAAAGCTAGTAGTAGTGTGGCCAACTTCAGTGGTTAGCCACAGTTTAGTTTGCCACCTCTGATTCACGACTTGCTCTCTGCAAGTACATAGCAATAGAACGCTCAGCAGTCGTCTCAGCTACCACGTCTCAGCTACCACGATATGTGCTGTACGAATAGTTTGAGAGCAGAAGAGGAATATGATAGTGCGGCTGAGGCGGGTCGCTAACGACAAACACAACCTCGACCACAGGGAAAAAAGCCTGGCCACCACTCGACTGACTGAGATAAGAGCCCGTTTCGAACATGATTTTGTGGACCCCGGGTGTTACACTGAGCACACGCGGTTTATTCCATCGGCCGATCCTGCCGTCAGCATCCGTAATGCCCGTCGTAATCGATTCCTCTTGCCCATTCGCAATACGCGATAGCTGGCATTTGACACCCGCAGCAGGCAAGCCTTTGACTGTGTCAAGGATGTGGCACGTAATGTAATCTCTGTCTGCCATGTCGATGATGATGCGGGGTCCAGTTATTATTCTCTTGGGAGCCCACAAGTTAGCAGAGATAACAAACCTTACCCACGGCGAAGCCCGCGGATGGAAAGCTTTATGCGACCACAGTTCCAGGCTCTGACTTTCTAAGAATGAGGGAATTTTGGCAATACACCACATAATTCAAATATTTACCAGTCTCATATAATTCTATAAGCCGTATCGATATAGTCTTATACCATTGCAACAACTCCACGCGACGTTTTGACTGTGAACAATGCATCGGCTGACACTCTCCATAGAGTCTGAAATACAGCGCAGACAGAGTTGGATAATAGACAGGGTCCGACATATTAAATTTCTAGACGATGGGCCGACTATAGCCTAATATAAACCTGTGGAATTGCGAGCCTCGAACATCCCGGGATACCTCAGTGACGAAGCGTCACCCGGCCAGGAGATCTATTTGGATACCAGCCAACCTGTCCCAATATTTGGATATGCAGTCCCGATTCCACGGGTTGTATGCAGCTAACTAACGCAGGCCCTGATCCTTGACCGTTGACGCCAAGCGTCTAAGCCCATCACGCATGCATGTGATTGATGCATGAGCTGCCGCCGTAAGGCACACACGGTGGCAGGCACGCATGAAAACCGTTGAGCGCTTATGCATGGTTGAGAATGCGGAGATGACCGCGATGGTGAGGAAAATGACCCGCCTCAATTAAACATGGTCAAATTATCATAAGCGTCACATAGTTACTCTAGTATACATGCCAAGCAAGCTTGAACACGAGTAGAATCGCCATAGAGAGAGTCCTACCTTCTAAAACGAGGGCTAGGTTGTCATAACAGTATGCAGGCGCTCTGCGCCCCGTATGCCGTGTTCAAGCCTCGCCTCGCCTGCATTCCGACTTTCGAATGTGCCAGCCGCGTTGAATATATATATGGCTTACCCTTCAAGCTGAATTGATACCCACAGTCGGACAATGGCGCACTCAGTTAGCATCTCTGTGGATCCAAGCTCAAGGAGCTTCTACACCGTGGGAGATGTGATCGTGGGCGCGGTTGTGATTGAGTCCAAGAGTAGGATGGCAATTAGCGACATTCAGATAAAACTGCGCTGCGACGAGTATGCTGTCGTGGAGTATGCTGGAGAGAGTGACCGGCGGAAACATAGGCGGGATGGTTACAAGCGAGGCGTCCTAGGCCATCTCGGAAAGGCGGCTAAAAAAGAAGCTTTGCAATACTTAGGAAAGGCCGGTAATCTCGACGAAGACACATTGCAAATCATGAATCAGGGGCTGAGGATGACGAGGAGACGCACTAAGCATAAAGGCGTGGCTATAAGACTGCTCTCGCTTCCCGATAATGATGAGAAAATCAATCTCAGCGAAGGCCGGCACAGCTTCCCCTTCGAGTTCAAGTTGACAGACGAGTTCAAGGAAGCGCCTCCGTCAGCGCCCCTGTACAACAAGGCCAGCTTGAAGAATGGGGTTTTTTGGACGCTCAAGGCTGTTGTGAGAAGGCCTATGATGAGTAGGGATATGCGAGAGGTAGTAACCATCCCAGTTTACCCTTCGTCAACCACAGTTGATACCTGCGGTGATCGAGAATCGGTGAAGTGGGAGATAGGCGATCGGACCAAAATTTCCATCAGCCTCTCATTGCCGGCTGCTGGCGTACCGCAAGATGATTACACTTTACCAATCCAACTGCAGCTGGATGCAGAATCTCCAGTATTTGTTAAAGGGTTCAAGTTGAAGTTGCAGCAGAAAAGCGTTGCAAAAACCAAGGGCTTCAAAGAGGCCCATGAGGAAATAATTGACTTGGGGCAAGTCCGCATCAACAAGACAGTTAAGGGCCCCACCGATTTTTCTCAAGAGCTCGCTTCTATGCCGCTGCCCGAGGTGCTCCCTCCGACACTATCCCTGCAGACGCTGTCTGTTTCTTATACTTTGCTATTCGACCTTCTTATGGCAACGACGACATCGAAAAAGATTCCAATCAAGCTGCTAGAACCCTCAATTGCGGCTGACTCTACTCTCCGAATTGAAGATCCGAAAGACTCCGGCTCAGCCGCATCTATTACTGGTACAACTATTACTGGTACAACTATTACTGGTACAACCTGTGGAACGCCCAACCATGTAAAGACCTCTGATGTCTCCGCGGAGCTTTTGGAGTCATCGGAAAGTTACTTCTTGCCAGAGAAGGCTGCTTATCCGGAATTCCGTCCGCCTAGGATGCAATCCGTTGAGAGCGTGGATAGCGTCCCACAGATTAGCAACATGTCGATTTCGTCTGGAAACCACGGCGCCGAAGGCAGAGAAGCATCATCGGAATCTCAATCAGACAACCTACCGACATACAGCGAGGTCACTCGTCCTAATATCTAGTCACGACATCTAATGCAAATGTCAAGTTCAATACATAGCACACTATCATGCTTAGTGGTGAATCAGACAATTGAACATCTTAAATGATAAGCTGACCTTTGCTGAGGATCTACGTTTGCATTGAACTAATCCTTTCGAATTCTCCTAGTCACCAAAGCCTGACGTCCTGTCCTGTCGAACACTAGTAGCAGGTTATCTCCTCCACCACCATCTCTACAAAGCGTAACTAGTGACCATGAACTAGCTTCTCACCTAGCCCTCAAAAAGTTTTGGAACATCGCCGACCTTACCTGCGTAACAATAAGGACATGTTCAAGATTGAGGGATTGAGCGTCCCAGCGACAGTGAAAGTCGATGAGGTGCAAAAGAAGCGGAAAGGAGAACCCTCGAAGCTTTCTGGTGATGATCTCCAAAACTTGTTCAGCGAGCTTGGCTCCAATAAGAGGGTGAAGACTGGCTCGGATGCAATCCATGGCCGATCAGAAAAGAGCACAAGAAAGCAAGCTAAAGCGAAGGACGTTCCGGGAACAAATCAGCGCACAGGGAATCCTGCTGAGGCTTCTACTCACAAAAAAGCTAAGGCATCTAAAGAGCCATCAAAGGCAGCGTCTCAACCGAAAAAGACTAATCAGACTGCAGACTCTAAACCCCGCCCAACACCTGAGATCAAATCGGAGCGGAAGCTGCAGAAGCAAGCGCCAAGCAATGAGCCCCCTGCGGCCCCCGTTGTCAAATCCAAGAAGCAGCTGACGCCACTGCAGCTAAAAATGCAGCAAAAGCTTTCTGGATCGCGATTCAGATGGATCAATGAGCAGCTATATACCACGCCATCCAAAGATGCCTTCAAGATTTTTCAGGAACAGCCGCAGGTGTTCAAGGAGTATCACGACGGTTTCCGGCACCAAGTGGAGTCATGGCCGGAGAACCCGGTGCTCAGCTTTGTGCAGCAATTCAAAGACCGTCTCCAACGGCCGCTTAATGCCCCCGGAGGTCTACCTGGGGACAAAAAGAGCGGCACGGTCTGCATTGCTGATATGGGATGCGGCGAGGCGGAGCTGTCTCTCGAGCTGTCGAAGTTCCAGCATCGCAAGGCCAAATTTGAAGTGCATAGTTTCGATATGCATGCCGGGAATGAACGCATCACTGTTGCCGATATAGCCCATGTGCCACTGCCGGACGAGTCGTGTAATGTTGTTGTGTTCTCGCTGGCGTTGATGGGGACCAACCTTGTTGATTTCATCACCGAGGGAATCCGAATTTTGAAGCCTGGAGGGCTGGTATGGATTGCTGAAATCAAGTCACGGTTCAATGGCTATGAGCCGTTTATTGAAAGTTTGAAACAGATGGGCCTGTACCACAAGTCCACTGATGAGTCCAATAAAATGTTTGTGAAGTTCGAATTCGCTAAGCTGCCGCACAAAATGGCCCAAGCCAACGAGGAAGCACCTGAGCTAACACTCAAGCCTTGTATATATAAACGGCGCTAAAGGTACCTCATCCTATGTTGATTAATGCATTAATACCATCGAGACTGCTCGAATCATCACCACTCGACCATGCTTTCACCGGGGGTGGCCACGTGACCATCGAACGCGCTGCCTACATGTGTGTGTGGTGGTCTCTCTACATCTACAAGGTGACACTTCCTTGAGACAGCTTCGCTCGCGTCAAAGTCAAAATATAGACCTACACTGATGATTGATGATTGGGCTTACCAAGAAGTATATGGCCTACAACCGCAAGGTCCTCCCCCCGTTGCACCTGTGGCTGACACGCCGCAGAATAGGCGCGATCGCGCTTTGTCTATTGTGCGCACAGTAGCAAGTGCAAGCCTGGATTTTGAGCCACCACCTCTTGAAACCAGGCCTCGAGCCTCGTCTTTGACGGAGGACTCGGCTCTGTCCTTGAAACTGGGTGCCTTGAAGATCTTCCAGGACGCGCCGCTCACCCTGAAAGAATCGTCGCGGGCGTGGGATAGAAAGCGATGGCTAGGGGCTGCGTATGACCCAAGCCTGGTCGGATTTGACGAAGAGCTCTGGAGCTCCCAGGTGAATGAGTACATTGGGATCACTTTGGAGGCAAGGTTGGCCTCGCGCCTCGGGGACGAGCAGCGCTTGGACGCACGAGCGCAGCTTCAACAGATTCAATGGATCAGTCATGAGCTGCAAGACATCCAGGAGCATGATATTGCTCCATTGGACGAACTTGCGAAGCGTGCTGATGTACTTTCGGAAAAGCAGAAACTAGTGGACACTGTCAAGTGGGGCATTTCCGAGGCCTACGACGCGCTGGAGCATGTTGAGCGCTTACTCCGGAGCCCAGCGCCTCGCGTAGTGCCCAAACTCGCGGAGATCTTTGATAAAATAGACAAAGGGCTTGCATTTTGCGACGCCCACCCGGACTTTGCCCAAAGTGGACAGACGTCACAGGGACTGCGTAATTGCACAAAGCGGGCTCTGGAGATTGCCAAGGCATATACTGTACACGAGTTGCGCAAGATCACTGAGAAGATAGCTGCAAAAGCTCATGCGAGCCCTGCTGCGGCCAAGGCGCTGGTCTATGCGAAATTCGAAGCTGACGCGGCCCACTGTGCACCGGTAATTTCATTAGTCTCGTCGCACGCTCGAAATCTCGGCGGAATGGATCTGGTTTCCGTATTTGTTGAGTTGCAGACAGAGTACTTCAACCTGCGCACTCAACTCATTGCTGATGAGGCGGTAAAGCTTGCTGAACCGCTGCTTCCCTTCAGCGAGCTTAATGATGCATTCTTTGATGCTGCCCGCAGTTCTATGGTAGAGTTCAAGCAGCTTTTCAATTCCGAGGAGCGAGTCTTTGCCAAGTTGTTCGGCGGTCCCACACCTGAACTAGGAAACTGGCTGGTCGATCTTTGCGACCCGCTCTACAGTGCGCTGCGAAGGTTAATCATCCATGCAACGGATGTCGGGCGGCTGGGCCAGCTCATTGTGCTTGTGCATAGCGAATCTGAAGATGGTGCAGAACGGGACGAGCTTGATCAGACCACGCCCTCTACTGCAGTCGCCGCGTTGGATCCATTCCAGGCTGTGTACGTTGATGCTCAACAAAGGCTTGTGTTTAGAGCGGATCTTATTATTGATAGCTTTGGCTTCTACGTTCCAAGTGCGAAAGACTTCAACCGCGCTCGCTACCCTGTCGTGGACCAAGCACTCGGGCTTTTGAGCCAAGTTTATCAGCTCATTAGTGCCAAAATTTTCAATGACCTGGCTCACCGATGCATTCGAGAATGTGTTAGTGCTCTTGATATTGCCGTGGCGAATAGAGTTGCCGCGAGCGGCTTGAGTGGGGCGGCGAAGGTGCACCTTTTCCACATTAAGCAGCTTCTCATTTTGCAATCACACATCATGGAGTTCGATCTAGAGCAGACTGTCCTGCATGAAGTGGACTTCAGCGGTATCCGTCGACTTCTCGAGCTTCCCCGCGGTTACAGTTTCCGGGAGCTGCTCAGCCTGGCGTGGGACTCTGTCCCTCAGGTTGTTGAGTACATGTTCGATGCAATGGAGGAGCTTTACGCCTCGCTGAGACGGGCGCTCGATCGGTTGTGTGGCGCTCTTGTGCAGAAGAGTGGCGAGGCGCTTACAGGAAAAGGCACCGCCGAGGAGCATGCTGCTAAGTTCCGCGACTCAGTTGCTGACCAGATTGCGGATCTGAAGCCGGCAATTGCTGAGCACATTGGGGACCCCCGGGTTGCTAGCGTGCTGCTCGATTCTGTTCAGGATGCATTAGTGAAGCGCTACGCAGAATTTTATGATGCGGTGCCGAGCGGGGAGAGGACAGAGCGTTTAATGGACCCGGAGACATTTTCCGCGTGGGTCGGCAGTAATATGGCTGAGGATCCTTGAGCTGTAATTGTACATATCTAAATTTTTCGCTTGTGTGCCCCAGAAGCCGAGGGGGAGGTGCTGGTACCCGGTGCGGCACCAGAGGTGGTTGGCACCAGCGGCGTTGCCTCTGTTGGGGTTATAGTGGCGCTGGAGGCCGAGCTTTGGGGCTCTGTCTCTGGAGCTTTTTTCGTCAAAGTTTGGAACGCGACCTTCATCATAAGGCCGAACCAGTAGAAGTTCAGACTAACCAGCGACAGGTAGCAGGTCAGCTCCACAATAATCAGCCACAAAGGAAGCACGTCAGGACGGTGGAATAAGGCCTCGCGGAAGAGGTGGTAGCCGTTGATAGGACCCGGTACAATGCGGCAGAGGAAGAACACAATAATGAGGGCAGCGCCATTGTAGAACTGCGCTGCATCGCTCACGAGTCCCGGTACATTTGTCGCGTACCAGTGCACATTTACAAACGGCGTGGAGGCCTCGAACCAAATGAAGGGGGCCGCGTAGTTGTACATGAACGGCCGCATTCCCTGCCCAAATGTGAAGAGGGCTGCTAGGGCGTGGAGCAGAAATCCCACGCCAACAGACTTGACATGCTTACCGGAGACGAACAGGTCCCAGATAAAGTACCCCACGCAAATCGAGTCCACGAACCCCGCATACGGGGTGTAGCTCGTAAGGGTGTTGAGAGAGGGCGTGAAGAAAAGAGGGAAGCTGAGGACCAGGAGTAATATTGCGTTTACCTCGGACGCAACATGGTTCGAGAAGCCAGCCTTTGTATCCGAGTCCAGCTTATTGTAAAGTGGCGTCAGATGCGGCGCGAGGATTCCAGTGCCGACATACACGACAGAGAATAGCGCTGCGAAGAACAGGATTTCATGCGCATGATACGGAAGCAGCGGTAGCCCCAGCCAGTAGCCAAGCGTGTGCAGCCACTGCTGTGATGCCAGCGACCAGACATCCGCAAACGGATCGCGTTCTATGGATCCAAGGTATTCAATGAGGCCCATCTCGCGTTTATCAGAGCAGGATGCCAAAAGAGCCAAACCACGAGGTGTCGAGGGCCACGAGGTTTAAAACCACCCGGCGCCTGCCAAAGCGGGCGGTGGTGATATCTGCACGTGATGCCACACTCTCCGAAGAGCTACGAATAGCCGATCCGGTGTGAAACGGCGGATTGATAATGGGGCGAATAGATTTGGAGGCGTTTGCCAAACACGCTCAGAAACCAGATCCTCGCTCGCAATTTCTAGCTGCGCCGCGCAGAGGGGGTCTTTAAGGGCCTCGCGTCACCCGCATCCGCACCCGCACCCACACCCGCACCCACATCCGCTGAATCACCTGACCAATGTTCACACGTAGCCCTTTTTCGCGACACGCGTCGTTGCCTCCACAACTGCACGCATGTCCAGGTTCATCGTATTTGTCACAGCCGTTCTGTCCGTACTGGCACGCGCGACAGCCCTCCACTTCTACGTGGGAGGCAACGAGGAGCCGACGTGTTTCATCCTTGACCTGGGCAGGGACGCTCTGGTCTCCGAGCAGCACAGCGCGTGGGAGCTCGAGGAATCAACGAAGAAGTGGGTCCGCGATGACAAGCTGATGATCGAGATCACCATCGACGAGCTGTTCGACAACGCCCACCGCGTCTACAGCCACAAGACCGCGCCGTTCTCGGAGTTCCACTTCACTGCGCTGGACGGCGGCGAACACCGCGTCTGCTACCGCGCGCTCACCGACGGCTGGTGGACGAAATCCAAGGTAAAGCTTGAGGTTGACTTCAAGCTCACCGAGGGTGAGGATATTGTGGACACAGAGGGCAGCCGCCACCTCGGGTCGCTGGCGGACCGTATTTCTGACCTGAACCGCAAGTTTGTCCATGTCAACCGCGAGCAGCGCCTCATGCGCGACCGTGAGTCCAGCTTTAGAGACACCAGTGAGCGTGCGAACGCGCGCGTCTCGCGCCTGACGTTCTTCCAGCTCATTGTTCTGGGCGCAACATGTGCATGGCAGGTCTCGCACCTGAAGACGTTCTTCGTCAAGCAGAAGCTTGTTTAAAGCGCACTTACCTCCTTCAACCATGTTTGCGGCTTCGTTAGGGCTTAGTCTATGAAGCATTCTGGGCTTTGCTTGGAAACGAAACCACACAGCTCCCCTTTTTTGACGATGGGCTGCTTGCTGCATTAAACTAAGCAAGGTCTTAAACGTAGTGAATCTAATTTTTCAGCTTCTTGAATTGTGCCTAGACATATGGATAAACCCGTAGTGGTATTGTAGCTTGTTGGGTAGACAGATGCGCGATTATTCAGGCCAAAGGGTTCCCCAAGGACGTGCTTGTTGTTGGTGGAGTGTCTATTCACTGCGTGCGTGATGGAGCTCGACGAGTATGAGCGGTACGGCCGCCAAATGCTTGTTCCTCAGGTAGGTCTTCCCGGCCAACTTTCAATCCGTGACACAAAGATTCTCGTGGTTGGCGCAGGTGGACTCGGGTGTCCGGCAATAGCGTACCTTGCCGGGGCCGGCGTTGGGTTGCTGGGTATCGTTGATCCCGACACTGTAGAAGTCTCAAATCTGCACCGCCAAATTTTGCATCGGCAAATTGGTCTAAACAAGGCCCAATCTGCCGCTCAGTACATTGATGCTACAAACCCCACAGTGAAGACGGCTGTTTTTGATGAGGCGCTCACACGAGAGAATGCAATGCACATAGTAGACCAATTTGACATCATTCTTGACTGTACTGACAACCCACAGTCGCGCTACCTCATCAACGATGCATGTGTGCTGGCCAACAAGCCGCTGGTCTCCGCCTCGGCGCTGAAAACTGAAGGGCAGCTGGCTGTGTACCACTACAAAGATGGTCCCTGTTATCGCTGCCTCTTCCCAAGACCCCCGCCGCCACGAACAGTTACAGCGTGCGGAGATGGAGGGATCATTGGCCCTGTAGTAGGGATCATGGGCGTGCAACAGTCCATAGAGGCGCTGAAGATAATTCTGGACGCCAATTTTTCTCCTACTTTGACGCTGTTTTCAATGCTCTCGTCTCCTCAATGGCGGGCCATGCGGATCCGTGGGCGACAAGAAGGCTGCGCTGTGTGTGGAGACTCACCCACCATCACTTCGCTGGAGTCGTTCGCTTATGACGAGTTCTGTGGGGGGGCTGTAGGTACTGAAGAGCTGGTTTCGCCCAGCGATCGACTTTCTGCTGCTGAATTTGCCGATGTTAGAGGTGAAAGCACAATACTGGATGTACGCTCTCGCACTCAGTTTGGCATCTGTAGTCTCGAAGGCTCGGTCAACGTGCCGATAGAAGAGCTGCGTCGCATGAAAAGATCAGAAGAACTTCCTGTTCCACTTGACAAGCCTATTATTGCTGTTTGCAGATACGGAAACGACTCTCAAGAGGCAGTGGCTCAGCTGAAAGCTTGGGGCATCGAGGCCAGAGACTTGAGAGGTGGGCTTCGCAGCTGGAGCTCCCTTGATAAGCTGTTTCCGAAGTACTAGTAGTGGGCGCAGGCTCGTCCACAAGAACATGATAAATAGAATCAATAGCATTAGGTATACAACAGAATTAGGAAAACGTAAAGAAAATAAGAGAAATAGATTCAAAGGCTTCACCGGCTATCCATCGACATTCTCCAACCGCACGAGCCCTGACGCAGTACCGGCTGCATACCAGGTACTGCGAGGCGCCCATGCAATTGAGGTCACTGCCACAGATGCAGGATAAAGAGGAATGGTATTCGACGACTCTCGTTTAGTATTCAGTGCGTCTACCGAGAGCAGCTCGACGAACCTGAAGTCAGAAGTTTTGTGGCTACATTCTAAACGCCACAGCGTACAATCAAGCTGCAGATCGCGCTTGCGCCTGGTAGCCATTGCGCGACGAAGCGGGTTTGTGACATGTAAGGCGCCATCGTGACCACCAGACAGTAGCAGCGGGTGGCATTGCGACGCCGCTAACGCTGAGACGCCAGCATCGTGGCGTGTCACGCTCGTCAAGGCCATTTGAACATGTGGGTGACGAGTAGGAACTAGCTTAGCAGTATTGGCGTCCTCCAGACAGACGAAGCTGTCGACTAGGGGCAAATATGCGGATGCAGCTGCGAAGTGCTTCAATCGCGGAGCTCGCTTGATGACGCGCAAATCGCGCGTATCAGTTATCTTCAGGTTTCCATCCACTCCAGTGGTGAGTATAAGATGTAGCATATTGGGAGAGCCGCAGACGATGCTTGTGACCACTGAATCATGAACCTGGGCAACATATGATGGCGTCAGTTCGTCCGCCGTATCGAACTCCGCAACCAATCCATCAGCGTAGCCAACAACGAGTGAGGCAGCCCTCCAGGCCAAGCACGTTGCCTTGCCAGAGCCCACCGGGGGCAAAGCATTGAGTTTTAATGTGAAGGCCCCGCGTTCCGCAGGGTCCAAAACACCCACCGCGCCATCTGCAAACACAGCGGCGAGTGCTGAGGCATGGGGTGCCCATTTGAGGTCGACAATAGGACCATGGGTGCCCTCTACACTTGCAAATGGCTCCAGCTTCGAGCCATCTACTTCGTACAGGTGTATCAGGGACTGCGACTCATCTTGAGAAGAAGATTTCGGGGCGAGCTCAGGTCGAAATGAAGAGGCGTCTACGGGTGGCTCTTGCGCAGGGAGCAGCCCAATCGCAAGCAAGGTGCCAGCGTGATTGAAGTCGAGCACTGAAATTCCGCTACCGGCATTGAGAACCGAGACCGTTTGTGAGCGGCGCTGACTTGAAGGATCAAGAAGTGTGTCATCGACGCGAATTGACGAGCCACTCCGTCTAGAAACCGAGCCTGATCGGCTAAGGGTGCTAAGGAAAGAGTTCGAAACTAAGGGCTTGGCGCTAACTTCTTCAGTCAAATCTAACTGGGAAGGGGACACACTGAACAACGCATCACTCCATTTGTGTCTTAGTTTGATGGCGCGAATCAGCTCTTCGTTCGAGTCTCCGTAAAAAAGGACCAATCTATCTCGTAAGTTCTCAATTCTGGAAATATGGGGTGTCTCAGTCGCTCGCGACGTACTGCGTCGGTTACTTTGCGGGCGAGTATCGTGTTCAACTTTGATGACGGTTTCCTCAACGAGATTCGCCCGCGAATCTTCGCGATCCGAGTCTGGGGATGAGTCCATAGCCACATCAAGGTCATCTTCGCTTGCAAGCTCTTCTTCCATGGGATCGTGTCCATTCCCTTGATAGTCTGAGTCTGAATCAGGAGTTTCTACATCCTCTGGGGCTACCAGGCTCGAAAAGTCGACCCTCGCGGTGCGTCTTCGCGTCCGACCAGACATGAGTGACCAAGAGTCAGCAAGGCTGTTGTTAGGTACATAGACTTTAGGAACACACAACCACCATAACTACACCACGGCTCTCTCCATATAGCAAACGAGAGCCCAGGCTGGTTTAAATCGGTATGGATGTACGCCTGAAATCTCAATGGCAGATTGACCAGGCGCATGATCCGCGGAAAAGCTTACCCGTAGCGAATACATCCGTGTCGCCGTTTGGTAATGCAGAGGCAACGGTGCGGTGGACAAAGTTAGGCAAACTGAGCCAGGTACTTTACCCCACCACGTCACCGTATGGTAGGCCAGTGGTATGCTTCTGTGCTCCTGAGTTTCTAGTAATAGGCACAGACAGTGCTGATGTTCTTGTTTTTGACTATGAACAGCGCCTTTTAGTGCAATTGAGTGCTCGATCGGTCAATGCGAAGCTAGGCGCCGTAACGTGCCTCAACATGAGCGATGATAGCACCTATGTGGTTGCTGGCTTTTCTCAGGGATGGGTCTGCACTTGGGAGCTAGAAAGTACGTCTAAAGGGATAGCGTTTCTGCGCAGTACCGTTCCACCGATCGAGCCTGAGAACGTTCCAACGCCACGCAATCGGGTGCAGGAGCATGAGTCGCACGTTGTGGGCACCGTCGTTAGAATGGTGGCGTTCTTGCCCACAAAGCACTCGACGTTTGTGAGCCTTGATGAAGGCGGTCTTTTGGTTCTCCATCGACACCACAGAGTGCTATTAGAGCTCACGACTTCGAGTCGGCGATTGCTTGGGTCGTTTCTGAATGGGCCTAAAGTGTTGGATACTATCATGGTGGGATCCAAGATTGCCGTGCTCACACCACAGCTCTTTTTGGTAATGCAAATTGTTGAGGAATCTGCAGTCGAGTTGCTCAAGGTGTCCCGGTCCAAAGAGACAGGAGATCCGGACAAAGAGCACGGCGTCGTTCGGTACAATAAGTACTCGGCTCAACTAGCGTATAGCTGGGGGTCGCATCTAAAAGTTCTCAAAGCAGACAGAGAAGCGGGGTTCGTGGCAGATAGTGCCTACCAACACTCGTTACCCATCGAATGGTTTGATTGGATTGACCCGCAAACTGGAATGGTGGCTGTCTTATCGACCTGCGATGCCACTCCGCAACTGGATCTTTTGATGATTGATGACGCCCATATTGTCGACTCCGAGAAGCTCTCGCCTTCTCTCAACTTGTTGCAAATGCAGGTGTCTGCATCTGCATTCTTCGCTATGGGCCGCTATGAATTCTCCATAGGCCAGCTAACAAATTGGGCGGATCGCCTTCTCGCACTGCTCAACAACGCCCACCCTACAGAGGCCATAGAGCTTGCTTTGAGCTACTTCGCCGACGAAAGCGATATTTCTATTCTGGGATTACCAGCGGAGCGGCATTTGCGCCAGCGGGTGGTACGGAGTGCGCTGCCTGATCTGGTACTCACAGCGCTCAAGTTTAGTATTCAATTCGATTATGAACAGGTGAAGAGGCTTCTGCCAGTTAGCATTCGTGCTGCGGTAGTGATGCATATTGACCTCCTTGAGTCGATATTGGAGCTTGTTAGTGGAAGCAACGAGCAGTGGATTCATGAGCTATTCCTAGAAACTCTGGTGTCTCTTGTTCTTGCTCGCAAGATTCGACAGCTGTCGCCGCCAGTATTCAAAGAGCTGGTCTTGTATAGATACACAGCGCACGAGATCTTTTACCTCCTTGATCTGAGTGGCCTAGACTTGGACTTGGCATTTAGGATCTGTGCGCAACATGCGGAGCTGGCAGAGGTGGAGATATTTCTTCGAAATCAGGCGCTGAATGACTTCCTCTCCCCGTTATCTCCTGCCACTCAGCACACGGTTGGGTACCTGGCGCACATCCTTACCGGAAGAGTCTTCCCCACTGGTCTAAGCCAGAAAAACGAAGCCAAAGCAGCGGCCGCGAAAGCAGCAATATACCATGAGCTGTTTCTCACTGAGTCTTCTGCAGTCTTGCAATCAATTATTGACCGTGACGAGCGCGGGCTTTTTACAGCTTTGAATGAGGCATTCGAAGACCCGTTTCTTAACGACTCTCCTGACATTAGTAGGCAGGTCATCGTGAATCTGCTTCAAGGACCTGCTATAACGACTCATGGCCCTTACCTTTCTATTTTTCTGGCTCGAAACTATCCCAAGTACCGACAGTTTTTGGTTTTCCCTGGCCAAGTTCTTGAGCAGGTCTCCATGGATTTGTGCGAACCCAATGACGAGCAGGAGGAAAGCGAGCTGGCCTTACTGAGCCTTCTATCTGTGACCAAACCTACGAAAATGCAGAAGTTTATGTCGGCCCTTGTTGCTGCGGATTATGCCTTGGTTTTGGAGTATTTGTATCGAAAGCAAGAGAAGTTTCGCGACCTCATTTTTCTCAAACTGACCCATCACCATAAAGATATGTGGGCAGCCATCGAAGAAGGATTTTTGAGGGATAAATCAGTCACCGCCGCCGTCGTGCATGAGAACTTGTCGCAACTGTTGGTGGAAAGCCCTGCACGATTGGCCGCTCTGGTTATGTCCCAACTTCGAGACACCGACGTTTGGAGCGATGTTCTTGCATTGGGGGATGACAATCAGCATAGGGTGGAGTTTTTGAATGCGATTTTCGGTTTGATCGGATCGCATGGTGGTCCACTTCCGCCAGCGAGTGTCAACAGTGCTTATGTGTCCATGCTCGCGAGGGAGCCTGCTGAGGGCGGCGGTAAATTGATGGATGTTCTTAGGAAACTGTTGACAGGGCCAAAGGATATACAGCTACCAATGGTAGTTGACGACCTAATCAGCTCCGGTCATATCGACGCGTTGGTTGTTATGCTCGACCGACTAGATCGCAAAAATGAAGCCATGATTTACCTTTTGAACCATCTACCGGCCCTGAGCGACAACAATGCGGAACTTTCACGATACACTGATATGGCGATCTCGCTCTGTGTTGATTCGACCACCCCTCAATCATCCGCAGAAAAAGGTGACGGCGTAAAGCTGTGGAAACGGCTCTTGGAGGCATTAATGGCGCTGGATAATGATGCTGCTCAGGAGCAGATCCGGAAGGTTATTCGAATCCTCTCTGAATCGGGCTCCACATCGACTATCGAGGTCGCTGCAGATCTTATCAGTGCTGATGGAAAAGGAGTTGTTCCGGTTTTATCGCAGCTATTCCTTGATCTTCACCGCCAAGAGCGTGCGCTACATCTGTTTCACAGTATATTGCAGAGGGACGGGTTCAAGCAGCTGGTCGAAGTGCTTGCTGGCCGAGCCGAGGGCTGGGCCGTATCGGTGGACGGCGAATGTGAAATATGCGGGCGGAAGATTGTCGGCCTCGGGATAGATGCCACTAAGCTGTACAAAGCCTGGCAACAGAATCTCCAGTCTGACCCGAAAGATATAAAAGAGGTCAGTAAAGAGGATCAGAAAGAGAGGCTGGCCACGGGTGATGCTCTAATTGTATTCCAGTGCCGCCACAGCTACCACTTTAAGTGTCTGTCCCGTATGATAGGCGACGATCTCACGGTCCCCTCTCTCCGATACTGTGTGCTGTGCGACCGAGACTAATCTTTAAAGTGAAGAAGAAGAGAGACGGGAAGCCAGATGTGTAAACTACTTTACATTACATTTATGCATAGTTCGCGAGCGATTATTTCAGCGCCGCCGCAAGATCCTCAATGAGGTCCTCCGTGCGCTCGATGCCGACGCTGATGCGGAGCAGATTGGTGGCCACAGTGGCATCGGTGACGGCGCGCCACTCAATAAGGCTGTGGACGGAGCCCAGGGACGTAGAGTGGTAGAACAGCTTCAGCTTGTTCGGCAGCTCCTTCGCGAATTGCTCATCGCTGACCTCAATGGCAAACGTTGGCGAGCCGCCGAGCGGGTACTGCTTCTTCACAAACGCCTCCTCCTGGAGATTCGAAGAGTAAATCTTGGTGAGCTTCGAGAGCTTCGACTTGTTAGCGTTAAGATATTCAACGATCTTGTTCA
Organism: Entelexis gropengiesseri; assembly: GCA_030579755.1. Taxonomy (NCBI): domain Eukaryota; kingdom Fungi; phylum Ascomycota; class Dipodascomycetes; order Dipodascales; family Trichomonascaceae; genus Entelexis; species Entelexis gropengiesseri. The sequence continues at coordinate 135,937 of JAKTRO010000012.1, read as the reverse complement.
CGTTGTTGGACTGGGCCTGAAGGCGGATCGGCAGAGTCTTTAGCGAGCGCAGAAGCAGCCACGCCTCGAAGGGAGCAAGAATGGTGCCAATGAACGCACGGTCGCTAACGAGCTTCTTCTTTGTCTCGGCATCCTTGACGACGAGCACGCCGGCAAGAACATCCGAGTGACCCGACAGGTACTTCGATGCGGAGTGCAGAATGATATCGGCGCCGTGCTTGAACGGGTGCAGCAGCGGCGGTGGTGCGAATGTGGCATCAACAACAAGCGTGGCTCCTTTGGCATGCGCCTTCTTGGCGTAGTCCTCGATGTCTAGCGCGAGGCCGGTGGGGTTCACCGGCGTCTCGAGGTGCACGATATCGCCCTTCTCGATCTTGGCGTCGATATCGGACAGCGGCAGCAGCTCAAGGCCCGTGCGCTGGATGATGTGCGCCACGCCGTGGGTGCCGTGATAGCCGTTTCCGATGAAGACGCGCTTCGGATTGAGCAGCGTGACAATGGCGTGGAACGCGCTCAATCCGCTGCTGTACGCGACGCTCGGGCCGTCGAGAAGCTGCTCAAGCACGGCCTCGACGCGATCGATGTTCTGATAGCCAATGCGCGAGTAGACAGGGTAGCCTGCAGGCTTCGTGCCGGCGACAAACAGTTTCGACGGGTCGGTTTCGTACTCAGTAATCGTCGTGACATGGATGGGGGGCGCGACATCGCCCTGCTCGCGGATCTCAGCGTCGCCGTGGAGGGCCGCTGTGGCATACTTCTGGAACTCGTCACTCATTGATCTAGGGTGGGGTCGTGCAGTCGGGGACTTGGCAAGGTGGTGCGATATGTACTCAATAGCGCTGTTTATATATTAGAGAGGGAGAGGCGCACCATGTGATGGCGGGGCGCGCATGGCTCGCGTTGAGCTGCGGTGTTTCCCAATCACATCATGACACGCGTGCAGCAGAGGGCACGGGAGGGCACTGCCGTCTCCACACACATGTCTGTAAGGCAGGAGAAATCACGTCATATGCTCTGCCCGGCCGGGATACGTATGTCGTCTACCTCTACCCTTATACATTGGGGCGTGCATGCTCACGTGGTTTACCGGTGAGGTTTAACGAGTGGGATTTCTAGCAGCCTAAAAAGCGGGAAATAGGAACGGGCCGGGCACTCGAGCTATCAATGGGCACTTTGGTGTTTAATATTTCTCTATGATCAAGATTAGCGCCGACGATGTGAGGGCGGATAGATAGGGTGGGATACGTGCGAGGCGGGGGCTATCGCGTACCTTTGGTTGGCGTGCGGCATTACAAATATTACCAATGCGCCGCTTGTTCATGCGGCGTGCACAGCTCCTTCGCCCATGACGCCTTAAGAGAACTTTTTTTTTCTAGGCCGCCGCCCGCGCATCTAAGCCCTCACCCCCCGCATGTGATGGGCGGTCAACACAGTTCCAACGTCGTTTTCGCGCGTTCGAGCGGCGGTATATTTCGGGCCAAGCTGCCGACGGCCGCAGATGCGAGCCCGACGAGCGCATGACCCAGTCGAGGCTCGCGCTGTCCGGGGACGGGTGTTTTTCGAAGTAGAGATAGTTTAGCACTAGCCCCTCTAAAGGCACTGACCAATCGGCGCACTCGATCCGGAGCTTAACGCTCGACCACGGAGAAACGTCTGATGCAGCGACGTCCATAAGGCCGACATAGAACCGCGTGGGGCTGAGCACGTCGATCTCGCCGTGCGAGACGGCCTGGCGGTCGATCCACGCCGCGGGCGGCAGGCTCGCGAATTTCTGCTTGACCTGCGGGCTCTGCACAACATGGAACTGCATTTTGCAGATGTCGACCGGCTTGCCCATGAACTCCAGGTACAGATCGTAGCGCCCAGCCCGCAGCTTGGTTGTGTACTCCAGATAGTTATTCGACCAGCTCAGCATGTAGAGACTGCCGCCCCATGGAGCGCCCTCCAGGAGCCGCCACGATCGCTTCCCTGGCGACAGAGTGACTGTGTCTGCGAAGGTTTTGATGTGCTCCGGCCCGAAAAACCAGAAGTCGTACTGCGCAACCTCCTCAACAGCAAGCCACGATTCGAGGTGCAGCAGCTCGCGCACGTCGGCAGCCAGGCCGTCAATCTGCTCGTCGCAGAAGTTGTAGAATGTCAGCAGGCGATTGCGGCACGCCAGCTCTGCGAGCCCGAACATGCGCCGATTCACGAGCCCGAGCTGTGGCGCCTGTTTAATTAGATCCAGGAGCACGCCATCCGGAAGCCGGTCTAGCATGTGCTTGCTTTTGTGCAATTGACAAGCCCTCTAATTGAGCGCGGCCCGTCGTGTGTCTAATGGTATAAAACTGGCCGAGCTGGATCACCTCTCTAATTGAGCCGGTGGTGTTCCCTCTGCCTCCTCCCGGCCCCCAGCACGGGACTGGCCGTATATCGGTGGCGATGCCGGGCTCGTCACGAGGCGGCGGTGGGCAATCTTGCTGCGACGGTACAGGGCCCCAGAACCCCCCGCACGCGAATTCGTTAAGCATCTGCAGCGAGGCTCGCCAATGATTTGAAACACATGCACGCGCCCAACGACTTATGTAGAATCGCGTTTCAGCTCCTTCCTGTGGCTCTGACCCGGCTGCTTTTCTAGGCGCTTCCAGGCGGCCATCACCTGACCGCCTCCCGCGTGGCCTCTATCCTCCCGGCGCATGTGTATATAAATACTGCCCCAAACTAACTCGGCGGTTCAACATACGTTTGAACAAAATGGTAGCAGACAAGCCTCTTTTCCCTGAAATCCGTTGGGCGCAGCGCTCGAGCGCCGACGTGCCCGAGAAGAATAAGCTGTGGATCACCGTGGCGGTTCCGCAGCTCAAGAGCCACGACGTGAAAGTCACCGGCACCACTTTCAAGTTCACTGGCGAGGACGCCGAGCGTAAGTACGCCTTGGAGTTCGAGCTTTACGAAGAGATCGACCCCGAGTTTACGCGTGAGGCCGCAACCCAGCAGCATGTCCTGATCGAACTCCGTAAGAAGACCTCGCAGCAGGAGTACTGGCCGCGGCTGACGAAGGACAAGGTACGACGCCCGTTTATCCGCACAGACTTCGACAAGTGGGTCGACGAGGACGAGCAGGACGCCGCGCCCGAAGAGGACCCCAGCATGCCTGACATGGGCGGCATGGGCGGCGGTATGCCTGGCATGGGCGGCATGGGCGGCATGGGCGGCGACGGCCAGTTCGACCTCCAGTCCCTGATGAGCCAGATGGGTGGTCAGATGGGCGGCGACGGCCCGGGTGGCTTTGACATGTCGAAGCTCGATGCGTTGAAGGATCTGGCGGGCGACGGAGACGGCGACGAGGACGAAAACGACGAAACGACTTCCAAGCTGGGCGAGGCGGACGAGTAGTCTCGGCAGCGCTGGTAGAGGTCCTCAACGTGCCTAAATTTAGAGTATGTACATAATGTAATGTGGGCTGTATCGGAAAACAGCAACGGCTGGTTCTAACTTTACTGCCTGCACACTTATCTATTTATCCTACGGTCCAGTGTTTTTTTCAATGGCTAGTAGCCGCTCGAGTATACTGCATGCTATTATCCTCTTGACGGGAGGGCTCGGGGGCGGTAGTGGTCGTCTTGTATGTATATCCCATTACCTAAGGCCCTATTTCTCTGCAGCGCACCTCCACCACATTTAGAGCACCGCGCGGAGAATGGTGCAGAAGAGCGTGCAAAGCTTTCTCCATCCCGAGGCGATGGAGGGCCTGGTCGTGGTCAGCGGCTGTGTCAACATGACCGTCTTGGCAGCGCCGCTCATGGACACCACTTCGCTGATTTTCCTCGCGCTGATTGATGTAATTCTCTGCTCATATGGCATCACGCAGTTTGTGAATGCCAATGAGTGGCGCAAGCTGCTGGAACTTCTGCCTGGGGGCCTTAAACGGGCCGCTGGCTGGGGATCAGGCCTGGCCAGCCTCGCCTTAGTTCTCAAACTGCTACAGCTTTACCGTCTCGAGCCGCATGGCCTGACCGCCGAACTGCTAGAGACTCTTGCATATTTGGTTGTCATGGTGTACATGATGATCATTTCGATTCAGAAGTCGTTGATGTTTCGCCTGCGTCCGCATATTGCCGCCGCTGAGCTCGCCACGATGGAGACCCGCATTTACAAGCTGTACTTCCTTATCGTTGTTCGCATAATGCTCCGCCCAACCAGCTGGACCGATCTACAGTATGTCCCCTTCTTTGTGCTGTCGCTGATCGTCGATTCATTCAACTGGCGAATTGGTTACGACACCGCGAAGATGAACTAGCAACGATTCCAGCTAGTTGTGTTCGATACTACTATATTGTTACATGCTGCGAGGCCCGTAGTCAATGCTCGCAGCCAAATAAATTAAATTGCGACAGCGTGTCCACCGCGTCTTTACCAGCACAGGACTGAATTAGACCGAGATAGGCTGCTGAATCTGCGGCTCTGCCGCTGCGTTCTGCGCCTCGGCATCGGCTGCCGCCTCAGCTTCCCGTTCGGTCAACCGCCTCATTGCCGTGAGGTCCCAAGCATTATCTTCGTCGGCCTGGTCCTCGGCCTGGTACTTACCAGACAGCATGAGCTCGCGACCGGATAGCGGCGCCTTGGACTTCTTGGCGGCCTCGGCGGCATCCTTCTCCTTCTTGGCCTCGCGGTTCGCCTTCCACTCCTGGAACGTCTTGAGCGTGATTGGAGTGCGCTCCTTCGGAAGCTTCAATCTCTCGGTCTCAATAAACTCTTCCAGCGTGATCTTCGGTGCGTCCGCCAGTGCTTGGCGCTCGAGGCGCTGCTCCTCCTTCGTCTTCAGCTTGAACCCTGGCGGCAAAGAGTGGCGGTAGATACATTTGTCGCCGCCGTTGGGGCAGACCCAAAACCAGCCGTAGTGCCCGGATTCCACCGCACCGATAAAGTACTTGCAGATCTTCTCGGTGGTTGTCCGCGGGTTGCCGTGCTTCGACAGTACCACCTGCTGCAGCTTCTCGTCGTCCCAGCTGTCCATTGTGTCCTTGGATTTGTCCTCGCGGTTATCGCTGTAGAGATCGCGCTTCTCGCTCTTGCGCTCGACGCTCAGATCATGGCTGAACTTGCAGCGCGTCCCCTTGTTGCAGAGGCCCTGCTTGAAGTAAGCGCACACCACCGACTTCGGGTCCACGCCCACTGCGACCTTCTGCACAGGCATTGCGTTGGCAAAAAGCGCTCGGGCCTCGGCCTTTGCTGCCTCGGCCGCCTTTTTCTCGGCCGCCTTCCGCTCGTTCTCGGCTGCCTTGCGTTTCTGCAGCGCGGACTCCGCGGTTTGCGCCTCCACTTGCTTCACATACTGCTGGACTTTCGACGACTTGTTCTTGTTCTTCAAGCCGAACGTCTTATCGGCGGCGGCCTTCGCCTGTTTGTTGTTCTTAGTCTTCTGGCTCTCCTGTTGTCCCTTTTTCGCCATTTACGTGTCTCAAGCTCGGGTGCAAGCTTATATTAGTGCCCTGTTCTCGGCTTTGACTTGGCCAGCAAAAAAAAGCATCACCTGACTACCCGGATCTGAATAATTTCACCGGTTGTTGCGGTTCAAAATGGGGCCAAAGACCCCGTTGGTTCGTGGTTTGGTGTGTTTGGTCAAACCGGAATGATGGCCGGTGTAGACCTTCAATATGGGGATTGAAAAAGGGCAAAAAGCTGCCAGAAAAGTCAGCGAGGCGAGCAGATTGAGCTTTAGGCCACACCGCACCAGCGCACATCCACAAACTAGCCTACCTAAAGCAATTGCCGTTTACACTCCATGTATTTTGTAGTCGTATTCCGTTAAATCGCGTCAAATTAATCTCACCATGTCCCCCCATCCTTTTCGCGTTTTAAGGTTTGGCTTGCCTCAGCCGAGCTCAATAAACAAATAAGCCTCCCTTTTCCGGTCCCAAACCCTTGAAACTCACACCGCGAGAAAGGGAGCCTTCACAATTCTCGCGTCGGCTACTCGTACTGCAAATACTATGGCCCTGCTGCGCCGCAGGCTGCCGTTAGTTCTCGGGCCGCTGGTCCTCGGCCTTGGTTTTCATGCTGCGCGCCAGCGACTCGTTGCAAACGATTCGAGCGACGTAGTAACGCTGCTCAATCCCGCGCAAGTCAGCGCCCGCCTGCGCGGCCACGAAACCAGCTACCTCGTGGAACGCGGCAATGATGTGCTGCGATACGACACGTCACAGCTCGCGTCAAATAGCCCCGTCGAAGATGACCACAGCGAGCAAACGGTAAATGTCCCGTTGGTCACGCCTGAGGACCAGGAGTTCAGCACGGACTGGAGCTTCTGGGGCATCTATGACGGCCACGGCGGCTGGAGCACGAGCGCCAAGCTCCGCGAAAGCCTGATCCCCTATGTGGTCAGCGAGCTCAACAACGTGTACCCACCCGTTGCGCCCGGCAGCACGCGCCGGCTCGAGCCTGCGTCGCCGGAAATTGTCGATGCAGCCGTAGTCCAAGCGTTCCGCAAGCTCGACGACGACATCACACACCGCTCGATAGAGCAGCTGCTTGCCAACCCGTCAAAAAAGGCGGCGATCGAGAAGCTGCCGCCGGCGCTCAGCGGCTCGTGTGCGCTGCTCGCGTTCTACGACTCGGGCTCGCGAGATCTCCGGATCGCCCTCGCTGGCGACTCCAGAGCGGTGCTGGGCGTCAAAACCCCCGGAGGGCAATGGCAGGCGCGCGCGCTGAGCACAGATCAAACTGGCTCGAACGAGAGCGAGGTCCAGCGAATACGCAGCGAGCACCCGCAGAGCGAGCACGACACCAGCATCAAGCGGGGCCGCGTGCTAGGCGTGTACGAGCCCACGCGCAGCTTCGGCGACGCCACGGTGAAATGGTCGCGCGAGGTCCAGCAGCGGCTATCGGAGCTATTTTTCTCGCGGCGCGTTCCCACCTACCTACGAACGCCGCCGTACATGACGGCCGAGCCCGTGGTCACGCGCACGAAGCTCGACCCCAGCACGCGGCCATGCTTCCTTGTGCTCGCGTCGGATGGCCTGTTCGAGATGCTGTCGAACGAGCAAGTTGTTGGGCTGGTTGTTGAGTGGCTGAACCAGGAACGGCCCGCGTCCTTGAACCACGTTCTGTCGAGCCCTGCCGCCAAGCAGGGGTCCGGCGACCGGCTGGGCCGGCTGGGCTCGTGGCTGTCGCGCAGCAAGCCCAAGCAGCGGGTCGGCGAGCCCATTGAGGACGTGAGCGAGAACAAGGAGTCGATGAAGCCGCCGATTCGGGCCCAGTCGAAGTTCGACGGGCAGACTCTGAAAACAACCGTCCAGGACCTCAATGCCGGCACGCATCTGATCCGCAACGCGCTGGGGGGTGCAGACCAGGAGCAGGTCTCCATGCTGGTCACCATCCCGTCTCCAATGTCGCGCGATTACCGCGACGATCTTACCGTCACGGTGGTCTTCTTCGGCGACCAGGACGACAGCGACATCACGGGCAATATCCATATGAACCCGGAGACCCAAAGGCCGAAGTTGTAGAGGCCATTGTACCGTTATTAAATGTAGCACTTCATGAGGTTAGATTATACTTAAGTCGCATTTTCTTACCGCACGCGCTGCACGCGCTGCGGATCGGCTTCCTTGTGCCGTGGGGCCGTGGAGCCGTGCTGGATCTCGGCCGGGTCCTGGTCCGGCTCCTGCCACTCGAGCAGGCCGTAGCTGTGACCTTGATCTGACCAGTAGTCTGTGTAAAGACCGCTTGTGCGCGAGGCACGCATCTCCATGCCAAGCTTGTTGAGCGCAGCATGCATATCGCGCTCCAGAGCAGGGTCCTGGGGACGGGCGGCATGCACATGGAAATTGTCGACAGTGACGCCACGCACGTCTTCGTAGTACTGCACAATTTCGCTGGCCATTTTCAGGTGCGGGGCGTACTGCAATCTGTGCGCCCAGCCATGGGTCCAGCCGAGCGACGTGCGCCGCCACTGCACCCTTGCAAACTCCGGCACGCGCGGGATCCCCAGGCCGATCCAGAACACTGCTAAAGCAACGCCGATCCACGGCGCTGGGCTCCACATGGCGATGCTCAACGCGCCAGCGGCAGTGCAGGCCGCTAGTGGCCCGAGCACGCGCCACAGCCGAAGCGGCTTTATATGCTCTAGTACAGCGAACGCATCAACGAAGTGCTCGCGCTGAAGCTCCGTACGCAGGACCATGAACAGCAGGCTGTCTGATGGCGAATTTCCAAGCATCGTCAGCGCCGTGGCCAGCGGAGGCCGCGGCTCAACGACAAACAGTTCCGAGGCCAGCTCGGGGGCCAGAGCCACGATAGGAGGGTGTTCATACATCCGGTTGAGAATTGAGGGCCCGTAGGTCGGGGTGAGAATATCTTGAACGGGCTCGGGCACCACGCGGTGGACCCTCGCGCGGGCAACGGCCTTCGCAGCGAGAAGCGCATCCTTTGCCAGCAGCGGATGGAGGTCACGACGAGCCCAGAAGTGCGCGCGCTTGAGCCGCGCCGCTAGGGACCCGGCGTTGAGCGGCGGCTCCGAGAACGTGCCCATTTCATATGGCTGGGAGGGGTCAGTGGTAGAAGTGGGCGGTGGAAGTGGGCGGTATAACTGGGTGGTGAACAAGACGGTGAACGAGATGGCGAACGGGATGGCGAACGTTGTGGTGCGCGGATTTTGGTCTGAGCCTGGGGAGCGTGAGGCGGTTCTGGACACATCCGCGCAGACTAGGTACATTTAAAAAAATATAATAAATATGCATTATTTAGCACTGGCAATTCGACGCCTGGGCCTGAGACAGGCCGATATCAATGGGCTGGCTATCAGCACCCTGGCGGCCCTGCTGCTGCGGGCGCTTCGACTCCAAGGGGATCTTATTGGCAATTGCAAGGAAGATGCCGCGGACGTTGAGGCCGGTCTTCGCGGACGCCTCGAAGAACAGCAGGCCCTCGTCGTCGGCGAGCTTCTGGCCGTCGCTGAACGCGACTTTGCGGCCGAGCGGATCGGCGTCGCTGTCGTCGGAGTCGGCGTCGGGCCGCACGGGACCCGGCTCGGCGCCTTCCTCCTCGCCGGTGAGGTCGTGCTTGTTGCCGACCAGCGCGATGACAATGTTGGGCGAGCCCTGGCTCTTGAGCTCATTGACCCAGTGGCGCGCCCGGATGAACGATGCGGGCTTTGTGATATCATACACGACCACCGCGGCCTGGGCGTTGCGGTAGTACATCGGCACGAGGCTGGCGAAGCGCTCCTGGCCGGCGGTGTCCCAGATCTCGAATTTTACAGTGCGGTTCGACAGCTGACACTTCTGTGTGAGGAACGCCGCGCCAATCGTCGGCTCCTTGTTCTCCTGGAACTCGTCGCTAACGAATCGGAGCACTAGCGACGACTTCCCCACGGCAGCCTCGCCCAACAGCACCAGCTTCACACTCGTCGTTGGCTTCGGCGATGTTGCGTCCATATTCAATTCCTAGAGGAAACTTGGCGGCAGCCCGGTGGGAAGAGAGATAGGACGGTGTAGTAGGATCACTCGGTCCAGAGTGGGTAGGCTGGCTGGCTGGCTGGCCCTGGCTGCCTAAGCGGCGGGTGGCGTGATAACGTTGGGAGGAGGAGGCTTGACTGGGGGCCTCCACCATCGGCCTCCGCAGCAACCAGGCGGGCCGTCTCACGAACGGGCACCGCACCCGGGTTGACTCGCGCGCCAATTGCGCCAGACAAGGCTTATATATACTTACTTAGTCGCGCCGGATTCCAAACATGAACAGAATAGGCTTATCGGCGCCGGAGTATTTTTAGGTAGTCCGCCAGTCGCTGAGAACACCGCGCGGCTCGATACGGTTATTATTGTTTAGGTCGAACCCCGGTGACGCTCGTAGCTCGCGCGCCACTGGACAGCGATGGACTACGATGTCGAGCACAGCATTGATCGGAGCGCCGAGCGGGACCCGCCGCTCTACAGGCGCTCCGATCAACGTCGGCTCTCGGAGATCGTCCGCGAGCTGATCCTCTCGCTCAACATCGAGCAGGACGCCCTGCCCGAGGGCATGCGCCAGGAGTTCATCGATTCGCTGGACCGCGTGCCGGCGAAACGCCTGAAATCTGAGGACGAGTGTCCGATCTGCGCAACGCCGTTTCTAGAGGACGAGCACCCGCTCGTGGTCCGGCTGCCGTGCCCGGGCAACCACCGATTCGATCTCGAATGCGTGTCCAAGTGGCTCAAATCCAGCAGCACCTGTCCCATGTGTCGACACGACTTCACAGTAAAGAGCAAGCCCGTGGTGGTGGACGAGGAGGAGTACGATGACATGTACGCTTAGCTGCGACCCCCCTGCATGGTTGCGTCCCCGGCAACCGACTCGAGTCAGCCCTTTTCGGCCGCCGCCCAGTCCTCGGCCACGGCTCTTAAAACCGCCGGCACATCCTCCGGAATCCCGTGCTCCTCTTTCAGCATCCGGAGCGCGGCGTCCCGTATACGTAGCGGAATATGATATGTAAGGTCCCGAACACAGCTCTGGCATGCGCTCTGTGACTCCGCGCACGAGCGGCAAATGATTGTCTGCATGGCAATGCTCCCTGAGTCGCCATTCCTCCATCGATAAGTCGTGAACACGCGGTCACACTGCTTGCATTCCGCCCCGTCAGAGTCCTTGACAATCCTCAGATTTGCCCTCGATCCTAGGCACTGCGCACACACGGACGGCAGGTCCAATTGCGACCCAACCTGGGTGAGAGCCCGCGAGTGAGAGGTGCCTAGCACCTCAGTCATCGAGCAGACTATCGCGCTACTTACTGGGTCTCTGTTATGCTCGGCGCAGTGTGGTTGTAGGCGGTGCTTGCGGGCGGTGCGTCCATGTGCGTGCGCACGCGTGGGAAATGAGAAAACTACCGACACGTGATCCGCCCTATATAATAGGGTCCGCCTTGAGTACTGCACGCTTTCTTCGTGATTGCACGCTTAGTTTGTGTCAAAAAAAAAAAATATTGCGCGTCACCAACTCAAAGAGGCGTTTAAGGCTCGATAGCAGAGACGATCGATTGCTAAGTATGTTGAAAGGATGCCTTTGAATTTCTTCACCTGAAGCGCAAGCTATGTGGACTAAAAATTACATGAGCTTTTTAACACTGATCGACAATACTAACTCAACCAGATGCTAAAAAAAATCGCGGACTCTTCAGTATGTAGGTAAAATCGACCGCGCGGAGCGGTTCCGGCCAAACAAATCGCTCATCACGTAGCAATCGGAGCGTTTTCGCATCGCAACTTAATAGGACTCGAACAAGCCCCCCCCCCCGAAACAGGGCCAAGTGCTCAACAACAGCCAATCTGAACAATGGCATTCGGCTGCCCTGAGTCATCTATTTAGTGTAAGGGCAGGGGTTGCGGCGTCGACACCACGGAACTGAGGTGCATCCGGCAGATTGACGATTGGGGCTGCTGATGGGGGAGCACCAGGTCAAAAAGGTATAAAACCGCAAGCGACCATTCCCGATATCTTCAGGTGCTTAGCATCATCGATCCCCCGATAAAACACACGCTACTGCGCGCTCGATCCAGCATTCGCCGTAGAGGAATGTCGCAGTCTTTTAAATTCCGCTTTGCTGCCACCGATAAGATCGAGTCGCTGCTCCCGCGCAACGTGCAGTGGGCGCGGTCGATGGACGCCCAGCACCCAGGTCTCTTCGAGGCCAACGCCAAGGGGCAAAACCCGCCAATTTTGTGGATCGGCTGCGCCGACTCACGCATCTCAGAGGCCTCGCTGGGATTGCTGCCGGGCGAGGTGTTTGTGCACCGCAACGTAGCCAACCTCGTACCGAATTGCGACCCCAGCAGCCAGTCTATTATCCAGCTGGCTTTAGAGACCGTTGGGTGCAACCACATTGTAGTGTGCGGCCACACGTGCTGCAAAGGTGTTCAAACCGTGCTGGACAACCAGCGCGTCGGTGGCTCGCTCGAGGCGTGGCTGCGCAACCTGCGTGACGTGCGCGCGAAGTATTCTAAGATCCTTAACGCGCTTCCTGAAGGCAAGGAGCGCGAAGACAAGCTTGTCGAGCTCAATGTGCGGGAGCAGGTCTACAACATCCTCACCAACGATATCGTCCAGGAGAATAAGCGCAAGCGCGATATCGAGGTGACCGGCCTGGTCTACGACGTGGCCTCTGGACTGCTCAAGAAGCTGGACCTCCCCCAGGACCCTGACTTCGAGAATTACGAGGTAGCATAATGGTATTGGCGGTCACCACATAGGTTTGGGGAAGATACACGACGAGTCCTCAACCATGCGCGGCTAGCGCTGCACTCTGATGTAAACATAGACTAAAACTTGACCATTCTAATTCCGCTCACCTATTTAGGGAATCGCTCGGGAATTTGTTACCCTGTGGAGGTCCCTACACTATTTTGACATGAACTCTGGGCCCTAACGGTCGGCATAAGCAGGCCAGCGTAAGCAGGCCAGCATAAGCATGCATATGATACCTAGACCTATTACTGCCCTCGACACACGCCAACGTACAGGCTGGCAGTAAGCTGGCGCTTGGTATCGCTCGTAGCTCTCTGCTAGTCGTGGTGGCGTGGTAACTGCCAGAATAAATATATTGGCTTCGAGCTGAACGGAAATAAACCGCGCGATGAGATTCCTAACAACACTTATCGCCCTGGCTGCTAGTTGCTCGGGCGCCGTAATCGAGGCCACCGACGCCGACATTGACACCTACCTCAACAATGGGATTCCCGCAATTGTTGACCTGTGGGCACCCTGGTGCGGTCATTGTAAGACATTTGCACCTAAGTTCGACGAGATTGCCGCTCTTTACGAGCACCTCACCGACAAGATCCAGTTCATCAAGGTCGACGGTGAGTCGAACCGGGCAACCGCAAAGAAGTTCAAACTCGAGTATTTCCCGACTGTCAAGTTCGTCGACGGAACAGACCACGAGGAGATCCAAGACCGCAGCATCAACAACATCAAGCAAGTGATCGAAAGCAAGCTTGGTATTACCCCTGAAGACGCCCCCAGCGAACCGGCAAAGGTAGCATCCGGGCCCAAGGTCTCACGCGATGACGTTGGTTCGCACGTTGTCGAGCTTCGCGATGAGAATTTTGAGACTGCTGTCGATGGTAAGCACGCGTTGGTGGCGTTCACCACCGATTGGTGCCATTACTGCAAAGCCTTGCAGCCTGAATGGCAGGAGGGGGCCAAGCTCTATGCCCACGACGAGGACATTCTGTTCGGAAACGTCGACTGCACGGACTCAGAGGCGGCTGAAGGACTGATGAGTACTTTCCACGTCGATGGCTACCCTACGATTGTCTACTTCCCTGCTGACGGCTCCGTCCCTAAGCCGTACGCGGGCCCGCGCACGCTGGATGGCTTTGTTGAGTTCCTCAAGCGCGTGGGTGCCTCGCAGAGAGAAATCACCGGTGAACTCAGCTCTGATGCCGGATTAATTCCCGACATCGACCTGTCTGACTTGGCGCTGGCCAAGAAAAAGGTCGAACTCTCCGAATCCCCGTACAAAGCGCTGTACCTTCGCATCATCGAGAAGGCTGCAGCTAGCTCAGACTACATTGCGCGTGAGACCGACCGCCTTTCTCGCTTGCTTGACTCGCATAAGAAAGGAACCTCGGTGGTCCGGCCCGAGAGCGCCGACAGCTTCCAGATTCGCTTGAACATCTTAAACTCTTTTGCTTTTGGCGGCTCAGAAACTGCAAGTGACTCTAAGGAGAGAGAGCTTTAGTCGATCACGCTATCAAAAAAATCATATTTAGTACTTTAGCTACCAAACCGATACTGTTGTTCGTCGAGTATGGTTCGCTCACGCCAGCATGAGTGAACCCACTCGCTAGTGACTATGTGAGGCGAGTTGGTCGCTTTAGCGTAGCCCCCCTGCCTGCTGGGATCATCACATATAACATGTGTCGTGTCGACAGAGAGCGACTCGCGCAAACCAGCATTGCCGTATCGCAACATTAGCCCCAGTGTATCCGTGTCTACTGCAGAGGGATCAAAACTGACCACAATTCCCTGGAATAGGAAGGCTCTTAGTTCCTGCGGTTGACTTTGCCCTTGGTCCAAATTGAGTTCTTGAAGGACTGCTGCTAAATCCGCCTCGTCATGAGTAGGGATAAGATCAGGATTCATATTATTCAGGCACCGCCCAAAGTCGCGCAGCGACTGCTTTCGATATAGAGGAAAGCCGTAGCCGTCAACTAGCTCTGAGAGTCGGTCATTCTCTCCCCAGAAGTAATGGATCGGCTCCGGACGCAGCTGCCTTCCGTTTAGTATGCTATCAAAGACCCAGCGCGGGTGCAGTATCGCTTGGTCGGAATGGCTTACAATTGCCATGATGCTAGGCACTTTTCTATCAGCCACAACCAAGACCCCAGATTCAATGGTGTCAGTTTTTCTCCCACCGTGAGACTGTACGAGCTGCTCAAAGTCTGATTTTGTCAAATCTTCTGGAGACCCAATGTCCCCGGGAATAAAAAACACCAGTCCTTCGAAAAGGCTAGACTTTCGGCTCAGCTCTGGACGATTATTAGCCTCATATCTTAACCGTTTCGGAATGCTAGCTGATCCAGCACCCATCTGACCAGGCTTTCTTTTCTCGCCACGTCGAGACTCATTCGCCGTTACACTTGTTCGATACGCAAGAAGCTCACCAACAGTGAGTGCACTCATGTAGTCCTTGTCTTCCCTCAAACGAACGAAGCGGGGGAATCGGAGCGCATACCCAGTGCCATATGCCTCATCATCGGCACCTCGGTCAGCAAATACGGACGAGATCTCAGTTGCCTTGATCTCGAGCACCACAGACTCTCTTGGGTCAATGTAGTAATCCGGCGGCTTCTCTTGACCCATAACAAGCCAGTCCGGGCGTATCGAAAACCACTTTCCATTGATCATATCATCAATGAATTCGTATATACCTGTGCAGAACCCAGAGCCTACCCTGGTGAAGGCTACAAAGCTAAACTCCTTGGTTTCATCTCGTAGAGCGCACAGAAAGCTGGAGCACCGATTGGCCCATTTTCCAGTCCCTCTATACCCGCCAATCACAATAAGGTCGAAGTTCTCGCCTTCGTAGCCGCTCACGAATTCGGGCTTCACTTTGATCCACGCATCGGTAACCCCATCCAAAACGTACCGACTCTCGGGGTTCTTCAGGACAATGCCTTCAGACATCTGACTGATTGCGGCGTCGAAAACTTTGGATACCTCCTGCGCTGTAGTTGCCTGTACGTAGGGGAGAATCTCAATATAGCCCTTCGCTTGCTCACGATTGTCTGGTAAAATAATGCGCTCCAATGCTTGCTTTCGTATTCTCAGCGGCTGACGGCTTAGGTCCTGACCATTCAAGTGTAAACAATCGAAAACAAGGTACAGAGGCCTGAGCTGGCTCGTTCCGGTAGATTTGGAGGCCTGCCGTACCTTCCCAAGAGCGCAGAGCTCTTCATTCACAGAATCCCATGCAGCCATCTCACCATCCAGAATGCAGCTTTCAACTTTTGGATTGATGATCGCACTCAGATGAGGCGAGAGACTTCCGCTCTGGCTGTCGTCCTCTGCGTTGCTTCCATACTGTTCTGTAAAGTCCTTTCCTCGGCGGCTAAGGTACCGACATTTGCGGCCGTAGTCTGTGTAATGCAGCTGGATACGCTCGCCGTCAATCTTCTCTTCGATATAAAACTTCGGCGACTGCATCCTTTGAATAACCTGAGACAAATCGGCCACAGCGCCACGGACGAACTTTGCGCGCATTGGCTTGAAGCATGCAAGCGGTCGAATTGACTGGTCTGCGGCTTCTAGGCGCACTGACGGGTTCCACAGCTGATTGCAAACAATCTTTAGGTTGTTGGTAACGTTGAATAGCACTTGTGCATTCGGGTGCCAGCACTGGAAAAACGTTTTTTCAGAGCAGTTGAGCTGCATGTGCCGTAGAACAATGCGCACGATCCATTTCATCTCAACTGCATTCATTGCCTCGAGCATTTCCTTGAAAATGGCCTCACGTTGTTGTTTGGTGCCTTGGGAAACACTCACCAGTCTGCTTATCACTTTGTCAAGCGTCCAAGAGCTGAAAGTGACTTGAGTATTGCGCTTCGCAATCGCGCGTTCAGCCTTCACTGCGAGCCCATCGTCCCGACTAGCAGCACCTGTGGTACTTCTGCGAAACTCCAGTAGTTGCTGAGCATCGCTGCCCTTCGGATTTAGCTCTAAAGCTCGAACAAGTATGCGGGCCAAGGCGGTTTCCTTGAGGTTGTACAACTGACGGATATCAGAGTCCACCTGGGGCAAAATGAGCTGAAACGCAGGATAAATATCATCTCCTATATCGGTGCGCCATTTAGCGATGAACTGGTTGACTTTATCCGATCTGCGAACCTTGGAACCCGGGCCGCTAATCCGGGCCAGCCCCTCGAGGAAATCAATGAGGTACTCGAAAGAGGGAAGCTCAGCATGATTTGACGGTAATGGAAGACCAAGCTCTCCTGACTCTAGGTCTTCCTTGGGCTCTTGCGATGACATCTGCCATCGGTCTAGCAGAACAGAAAGTCGAGAAGCATGGATCAGGTCAAGGGCGTCACGCCACCTGCCCGCGCACCCACCCACTATCCAGTGAACACAACACGCTGCGTACACGTGGTGGTGTCCTGCTTTACATAGAAACCTAGCTAACTATGTTCGGTACTCGCAAGTAAAAATACATGATATCTGATAGGTATTTTCAAGATGACACGAATTATCTACGTATACTCTTTCGCTTGGGCGTTTGTAACGATCAAAACGGCCTCACCACTGGTAGGCCTGTAGTTGGTTGCATGTCCTAACGTATTCGGGGGCGACAACCCCTTCAGCGATCGTCTTCTCAACAACGAACTTAGAGTGTTCCGGCCGCAGCCGAGCCAGCATCAGCGCCATGCCCTGATTTTGGTAGATTAGAGCATTCGCGGCAAATTTATGTCCGCCAACATGATTGCAGAAGATGACCCGGACTCCACCAGGCTCATCATCATCCGGATCGCGATACAAATCATGATCGCGCAGTTCCATGTCCAGAGCTTGTTTCATTAGAGGAGCTGTAACGCCACAGCGCTTATCGCGCTGGCGGTGAGAGCAAAGCATGATGAAGCCCCGCTCAGGGACTGGAGAAGCCCCGGCCGGGAGCGTTCCTCCGGGCGGGGTGGAAAGGATTGCTATCACATCGGCAATACAGCGGTTGGGAGTTGTGGACACCTTGGCAAACTGAGGCAAGACTATCACCTCGACCTCGCCTTCATCCTCGGCGTCGATATCTGAAACATTGATTCTCACCGGGCCACCTGCAGCGGAGGAGAGCGGGGCGTTATCCAGTTGTTTACACACCCGCCCCCACGAAGTGTCTTCATCATTGACGTTGTGCTTCCAGTTGCTCTGGCCTGAAGCAATGATGATTTGCGCGGCCATCGGCTGAGCACTTTTGAACAGAGGCGTTGTCTCATCTATAGAAAGTGAGTCAGGATAGCATACGCTGCAAGACTGACAGTCCTCTTTATCCATGGAGCCGATCTTATAGTGGCGAGCGATTTCCTTTTCATCAGCAGCAGAAACGAGATCGGGATGGCCACCCATCTTCGCGCTTAGTCTCTCTCTGAATCCCATAATTTCATAAGTTGACAACCGTTCCTGCGTCTGGCTCCTTTATACCGCGCAGGTGATTTGATGTCACAGATTATTAGCATGGCTAATTTTCCTCAAAGCCGTTCATGATAGCGGCTACCCTGACCCAGAGGTATTAGCGTAAGCAGACTTAACTATCGCATCTACAGGCCCAGCCTGAGTTAAACCGCCCGCACTGATTAGATATGATCGCGCCAGTAATACAAAAGATATCTCACTTTTACCTTCGTGAGTGCTGTTCTTTTTATCAGCGGAGAAGCAAGCTCTCTTAATCGTGAATTTAAAATCGTGACACACACGCCTACAGCTAGCCTACTTAGCTATTGATCCCTGTGCATGGCAACGGCACCCACTTAGCCGAACACCTCACTCCGCCGAACAACTCACCAAGAGGGAGCTCCATGCTGACATATACAACCCCGAGATCGTTGGCCTTTGATTAGGTGTAAACATTGAGGTTTACGAGCCAACGTGATTGTGCTTTCCCGTCTCGATTCTTCGCGCGATGGAAAATTTTTTGAGTGAACGCAATCTCTTAAGCATAAACATTTCGGGCATTTTTCCTAATTGACAATTTAGCAGCTCTTGTGCCCTGAGTGCAAACCACCACCGCGTACGATGCAACATTCAGCTGCTAGCCCCGCAAATCTAATAATGAATTGAGATTTTCGTCTTGAACTACAACATTTTAGATCACCGAGTCGTTGCTTGCTAATTGCAGCAACAGTGCTCTCGTAGGGAGTAGCGCAATCTGGTTGTGCTGCAGCTAATGCGCGCGGCACAAAGAAAACCACATGCAAGCACTGCAAGTCTGCTCCGAGCCACACCCGAAGATATCAGACTGTATAAACATTAATTTACCCCATGATTGGCCGCAATCATGTCATCGTTATTCTCGTTCCGACTAAAGCGGGGAACACCTCATACGGGTTGGGTCGGCATCTCTGCCCCACATGCACATGCACACAATCTTAAGCAGCACGCGTCATATGTAAAGACCCCCTCGGAACATCGTGGTGTGCTTTCGAGAGAACAATGCTGCAACTTAGTGAGGCTGAGTGGCACACCCTCGCAGCCTTGGGCAATGGCCTGATTCCAGCCATGAATGCGGAGCAAGACAAATTCCGCGAGCTCTATGAGCAAGTCTTCGACTCTGTGCCTACTTTCACGGTGCTGCAGATGCGCGCAGCGCTCTTCGCCCTCAGCTTCCGCGCCTCTGCGGTTGCACTCACTCGAAGTCACAAGCTCATTACAGAAATGAGTCTTGACGAGAAACAGGCGCTCCTTCTCGGATTCTACTCCTCCAGGATCCCAAAGCTGCGCATGTTCGTTGCCGGGCTCATTTCGATGTCCACAATGGTGTGGTGCCAAGGCGATCCAGAAATGCTTGAGCGGATCGGATTTCCAGTGGCCGATGCTCACTTTAAGCAGCTGCGGCAGAGATTTGATGACTGGAACCCGACCATCGTCGCACCCCAGGCCTCCTTGGCCTCAGACGCCCCGACTGTTTTGTCGGCCGATGTGGTGATCGTGGGCTCTGGGTGCTCGTCAATGGTGACGGCGTACCGTCTGGTTAAGCAGGGATTTAGCGTGATCATTCTTGAGAAAGGATCCTATATTAGCAGCGCGACCAGCCCCGAGTCAGACTACGCGCGCAATAAGCTGGCGTTCCAGTCTGGAGGGTCGCTGCCTTCAGCCGACTCTTCTTTGTTCATGCTAGCGGGTGCAACCGTCGGCGGCGGCGGTGCTGTGAACTGGAGTTGCAGCTTGCGAACGCCAGAGCCGATCAGGCAAGAGTGGGTCGAGCGCGGCGCGCCTTTCTACGGCGAGAGAGTGTATGACGAGGCCATGGACGAAGTGGAGCGCGTGATGCAAGTGACCCACGATACCAAGCCGCATTCGTTTACGAACAGCCTTATCTTGGAATCAGCAGCAAAGCTGCACTACCCCGCCGCAACCACTGGCCAGAATACGGGGAAGCACAGCCCAAACACGGGCTACTTCGAATTCGGCGACCGCAAGGGCGAGTCGGAGGGCGGAGTCGCGGAGTGGCTCAGGTTCGCCATTGCAAACGGAGCGCAGCTTCTGGACAACACGGAGGTACTGCGCATCCGACATCGGAACGGCCGTGCGTCGGGCGTCGATGCCGTGTACGCTCGCGGGCAAAAGCTCAGCGTTAACGCAAAGCGCGTTGTATGTGCGGCAGGGTCGCTCTTAACGCCCAACCTGCTCAAGAAGTCCAACTTCAAGAACAAGAGGATCGGAAAGGGGCTCAAGCTCCACCCGGTGACTCTTGCGTACGGCGAGTTTGATGAGGTGGTCAACAAGCGCACAGACCCGATCATGACTGCCGTTTCGACTGTGAGTGACAACCTTGATGGGCAGTTCCATGGGCCCAAATTGGAGGCCATTCACCACCAGCCACACCTTGTGTTTGCCTTCTTACCTTATCGCTCAGCTGAAGACTACCAAAGGAGGATTGAGAGTTACAAACACTTGAGTGCTATTTTGGTTATCACGCGCGATAAGAGCCGCGGAACGGTCAACTATGACCCGCGAAAGCCCGACGACCCGGTGATTGACTACCGCACGAACGACTATGACATGTGGGCTCTTCAGCAGGGTACCTTGTCCGCGGCTAACATGCTCTATGTGGGCGGTGCGAAGCGCATTTTCTTGTCGTCTAAAGACATCCCCGACTTCGTGAGCACCAAGCCGAAAGAGCAGCGGTCAATCTGGGATCCTGAGTTCACAAGCTGGAAAGCCAAGGTTTCAAGGACAAAGTTCGTCGCCTTCGATACGACCGTGGGGTCTGCCCATCAAATGGCGTCCTGTCGAATCAGCGACAGAGGCCCTCAGTACGGGCCAGTGGACTCCAAGGGACGTCTGTATGAATGCTCGAACGTGCATGTTGTTGACACCTCCGTATTCCCCACCGCTTCAGGTGTGAACCCCATGATTAGCTGTATGGCAACCGCGTATGTTCTTGCTGGATATCTACTGGACGATTTGAGCAAGTCGGCGACCAAGCTCTGAGCTAGTCTCAGAGAGCGGTTCGCGGTCACCCGCCCTTATATCAACATATCTGCCACTACTATTTTCTTTTCATCGGTCTATAGTCTGACTCCTCTATGTAGTTTCTTTAATTTTTCAACTCGATGCCGCCCGTCATGAATGAATGGTGGAAGGGCTAGGTCCCTCTGCGCGCATATGTGCCAGTTACAGGTTTGTTTATCTCAGGTTTAGGAACGAACAACCCCCAAAACGCCCGACCATGGAGGTGGTAAGGAGGAGGGTTATCCTCAGCCGAGGTCTCGCCATTTCATGCCTGCAACTGAGTTGCGTCGGCTCCTTTGATTTACGCGTTTCACTTGGTTTCGAGATGTAGTATGCAATTTAGCTCATTAACCGCGGCGGCAGCAAAAGCAGCAGCAGCTCTACGCAATCTCCCACAAGGCTGCTCTCATTTTATATTAGTCATCGGGAATGCCTATTGATCACTCCCATCACAACGAGAGATAGTTGGAGTGTGCCAGAAAGGAATAGATTCTCGCGCAGAGTAGAGGGAATTCCCCCCACTGTCTCCCAGCCGATCGCAAAACATTTGCCTTCAATTTAGGGCTGCTTTCATTATCCCTCTTCAGCTCTCTTAGAGCTCGCTCCTGCCGGACGCCCACATCTCCATCCCTTACCGACCCACCCCGATTCTCTCTTTTTCTTCCATTATAGCGTTCCTCAATTTATGCCCAACTTCTTTTCTTGGATCTCTTCATGTTGCTCGTCCGCAGACGTAGTCGACACTTCTGCATCCCCTGCTAATCAACCGGCGCCAACGACCTCGGCTGCCCCAGCCAAGCATCAGGCCGCAATTCACCACCCATCATCGCACGGCAGACACTCTAGCCGGCACGATGATGAAGCAGTCAGGCCGATCCCTCTCGAATATGTTAACCCCGAGGTCGAAATTCCCGAGGAGGTTGCGATGAAGGGCCGCCGCCAATCGACCGGCACGCTGCTCAACCCCAGCCCGTCCATTGGGTCTAGTGGGGAGCACGGCTGGCAGCAGGACGACATTTCTGGCTCCTCGGCACACCGCGACACGCCCCCTAGCCCGCAACACAGATTCGGCGACAGCTCATCCGGCGAGGTTCTTGAGGCACACCCTCAGAGCCCGTCGAGCGTCACTAGGCATTCGGGCCTTCCCAGCCTTCTTGGTCCCCAGCTCCCGCCAGTGGTGGGTCGCAAGTGCCTAGTACTCGATCTTGACGAAACGCTCGTTCACTCGTCGTTCAAAGCGCTCGACTTTGCCGATTTTGTAATACGCGTGGAGATCGAGGAGGTTGTTCACGACGTCTACGTTGTTAAGCGGCCTGGAATCGACGAATTCCTTGAAGCGGTCAGCAAAATGTATGAGGTTGTCATATTCACAGCGTCGGTGTCGAAGTACGGAGATCCGCTCCTCGACCACCTGGACACTGCCCACCACATACACCACCGCTTGTTCCGAGAGTCGTGCTACAATTACAACGGCGTGTACATTAAAGACCTGTCGCAGCTGGGCCGCCCGCTTGAAGATGTCATCATCATCGACAATTCGCCCGGATCCTATGCTCTCCAGCCGCACAATGCAGTGCCTGTGTCGAGCTGGTTCTCGGATATGCATGACAATGAGCTACTGGATATGCTGCCCCTTCTGGAGGATCTCTCTGGGGCGCGCGTGCCTGACGTCTCTGTTATCCTTCAGGCCTCTTGGTAGCACTGTCTCCTATTGATGGCCGATTGTGGATCGCTTCCTTGTATTTTTGTCTATTTAATGCGCCCTGTCTCAGGGCTAATCTGTGCTGAATGCGAAGCAGCAGCAGCAGCAGCGCCATTGTCCGGAATGTCAATTAAATCACTTAGCCATGTTTCTAGAATAACCTACGCCTATGACCTGAAATACTTGAAATCACCTTTTTGAAATAAATAATCGAGTAGCGTCCCAGATATCGCGTCTCAGCTTTACTCCTTGCGAGCATCTGAGCCCTGCTGGGGCTTGCGCTTTCGCCGGGGCCTGGACGACTCTTCAGGCTGGACGCCCAGTCCGACTATGTGCTTAGACCGCTCGGACTCGTACTGTACACTGCCGGCCTTCGAGTTCTTCACTCTGTTCTTAACTCTGCGCTTGATGGCGTCTAGCTCAGCGCGCTTAGTATCGCGTGCCTTCTTGATCGCCTGCGGCAAGCGGCGGGCCTTAGAGATTCGGCGAATCTCAGGCATATGCTTATAACGCTCAGTGAGCGCGGCATCGTAGTTGAGCTTCGCTTGCTGCTTGGCGCTCTGGATGCCACTGCGCTCGTTCGCCTTTGATCTCCACAATCGGACATTTCCATCATCCGAGCCAGACAGCACATAGCGGCTGTCCATGGAGTACCGTACTGAGAACACACGCTGCATACGCTTGGTGTGGTACACATCAAACGAGTGGCCCTCACGGGTCTTGAAGAGTCGAATAGTGCGGTCGTAGCTACCAGTGACAAGCTCCTCACCGGTAGGACTGAAGTCCACGTCCAAAACTGCTGCAACATGGTCCTGGTACACGTTGCGAGCCCGCGACATGTTTCGCATATCGTACAGATACACATTGTGATCTTCGCTTGCCGCGGCAAACATGAATGCCTCCATTGGGTTCCAAGCCAAGGCATTGTTTCCTAACTCTGTGACTAGCTTTTGAATGGGTGTAGACGTGCGCAGGTCATAAATCACAATTGAGCGGTCATTGCCTGTGCTCGCACAGATCGAGGTCTCTGTGTGGTTGAAGCGGACCGAGCTCAAGTTATCGGCGCCCCATCCTAGCGTGGAGACTGGCCGCGAGCGCGAGCTATCCCATACTTCGAGCTTTGTGCCTGCCGTAACAAATTGCGGGTCCTCGCGATGATGATCAATGCTCATGAGGCCACCACCAGCCATGCTTTCATACGTTTGGAGCGGAACGGTCTTCCCGGAAGCCGGACTCCAAAGCTTAACGGCACCGTCGCTTGCACAAGAGAGCACTTGGCTTTGAGGAGTGTAGCAAAGGCCGCGAACTATGCCTCTATGGGCCTGAGTGACCCATGTTTCGGTCTGGGACCCAAGATCCCACACTTTTACAACACCGTCGCCGCTTCCACTGGCCATTGCGCCTAACTGATTGTATGTTTTCGCTAGGGAGTAAACCCCATCTACATGCCCCGACCCCATTTGGCCCAAGAATGGGGCAGCGAACATGCGGTCGAGCTTCGTCGCATTCAAAGCGCGCGTGTACTCTCTCGCCCGTTCATAGGGATGCATCTCCGGATTATAGTTACGAGGCTGCCGCGCAGACTCCGTGTTGCTCACGGGGACATAATCATCTGCAGAGCGAGAGATTGTACCGATCTTCATTTGCTGAAAACGCAATACAATAGTATTACTCCGCCTGGCGATGAGGTCTTTATTCTAGCTGAGACCGAGGCGGTTTGAAAAAATTAAATAATCGGGGTAAGGGTGACATGCGTTGCAGGAGCTGCCAACAGCCCCCACCAAACACGACCACCATATGTGTACAAACAAACACCTCACATCTATAGAGTACAATTACGGTCAGTTTGTACTAGTAATCCCTGTGAATTGAGCGCAACGAACTGGGTCGTCGCGTGCGCTTTGTGATATCTGTCGCAGCATAGTGGCGGACCGTCCTGTTGGGCCCTCCAGTCGCTTGTGCTGCAATACCAAAATTGGGCGACTGGATGATGCTGTCAACGACATAGTACTGAATAGAATTCATCACTGTGGGGAAGAGCAGCATCACAAACACAATTTGCACGCGTGCGTCAAAGAATGTCCACGAGATGAGGAACGCTCCAAAGTCGTCGAGAAATGGCACGGTGTATAGCACGACGGCAAGAATGATCTTGGCGAGGGTCAGAGCAATGAGATACAGGGCGAGCTGCTTCACAAACGCCCGCGTTTGTGGCGGATCCCCGTACTCTCCGCTAAGAATGTCGCGCACCTTCATCCGGTACGCTATATCGTATACCCACCATAGCATACACCACAGAATAGGCACTCCAATGGTTGTGTCAAAGAGAATGTTGAGAAAGTACCATGTGCACGGGTTGTCGTCGAAGTCGGGAGTGTCTTCGTCACTCAGCGCGATGGAGGCGAGCACATTGACGAAGTGGATGAAGAGTGCACCAAGAACCTGCTTCGATACATCATAAACCCATATTCGCCACGGCCGCCGCGGCTGTTCGTGGCGCCGTTTCAGGACCAAGAACAGGATGGCGATGGCGCCCAACCCCGCTTGCAACACCAGTGAGACCGGGCCAAGAAGCTCGCATGTTGGCTCGCCATCATCGCCAGCGACATTCCGAAGCCAAGCAAAGAGCATTGGGTCGACGCTTGGTGACCTGTCGCAGTGCAGGGCTGTTGAGGTACTTGTTCAACGAGCTGCCTGCTGTGTACGTGGGTGGGGAGGTTTGCGGGCCTGGCCACATGATTCCCCCTGGGTAAGCAAAAGTCTCCGAGGCCCACTCTCCAACAGGCGGGAGCCGCTCGCGGCCGCTGATCGCCCCGTGACGTCGCCACAACCAAATGCTCTGCACGTGATCTCTACACGTCCAACATGGCTGGCTGACCCTAACCATTATTAGCTGTGTAGCTTTGGGACGCGTTTCAAGCAGACCGCTGTTGGTGGGACGCGTTTGAAAACACTGGGGGACTAACGGGACTAACGGGACTAACTTCGGCAAGATGGAGAATGTTAGTTCACCCGTCGTACTTCCGATACAACTAACGCCGACTCAAGTCAGGCCCGTTGCATATCGCATAATTTCTAAAAAGCATGGTCTGAACTTGAAGTCAGCCGCGCTAGAGGTTTTGTCGCGGTTCCTCGGCCATCATTTCGGGGCTGACTGGCGCAGCCCGCAAGCAGAGAAGAGTCTGGACGAAATTTCGCGCCGCTGGAAAGATGAGGACCGGGGAATCTTTGTTGACGGCCCGCCCCTCGCTCAGGTGGTCAAAGACTGGCTGAACGCCGAAGCATACATGACACAGCGCGCCGGCTCGGAGGAGCGTTTTAATTGGCGGGAATACTTCAAAGTTGTGAGCGTGAAGGACCAGCAGCGTCTAGTGTTCAATTCGAGCAAGCGGTCATATGAGGTCGCGCAGCCCCCCACCCCAACCGTGATTGGTCCGGCGAAGTCACTCACTGAGGTTTTCTCATCACGCTATCATATTTTGCTAGACAAGGTCTATCGAAGCGAACTATTTCAACCGTCGGGCCTCGCTGCTGCGGGTGCAAGCTCAGGCATCTACACCATCTCTCCAATTAAGAATCTGCTAGGACGGACTCGTGAGGCAGAATTCTTCCTATTCGGCTTACTTGAAAAGCAGGAGGATGGGCCCTGGACGCTAATCGATCCGTCTAGCAGCATCGTACTTGAATTCACCAGCTCAACCGCGTTCGCCCCGGACCACTATTACACGAGTGGAAGCTTTGTGCTGTGCCATGGGCATTACATGGGTGACTTCTTTCAGGTTGCGACCCTGGGACCGCCTCCGCCAGAGCGCCGCGCCCTCTCTCAGGAAGCGTTTGGAAACATTGACTTTTATGGTCTCAACGCCGGACCCCGACGCGCTGCGGCTCATAGCACTCGCATAGAGCGCATAGACCCCGCACTCCAAAGCATAATGGTCGACGAAGAAAGCATGCAGGCAAGCACAAGGTTCGTTTTCCTGGGATGTGACGTGTTCTTGGATAAGCCTGAGATCCAGGACGCGCTTCGCCGCACCTTTGAAGAGCTGGACGCCGATCCCCCTGCCGCCTTAGTTGTTCCTGGAAGCTTCATCTCTGCTCCGTTCCAGCCCTTCTTTACAAACGCAGATGGGAACAATGCCGCCCAGGTATACAGAGATGCCATGAATTCATTCGCAGATACTCTGAAAATGCACAGTAACCTTGCGGCCAATTCGAAAATTATCCTAGTCCCGGGACCAAACGATCCGTGGCACGCAGCCTCAATCGGTGTACTTCCCTACTTTCCGCTTCCCGAGGTGTTTACAGGCCGGGTCGGTCGTGCCGGCTCTGACGTTGTTTTTGCATCTAATCCCAGTCGGTTGTGCTACCTTTCTCAAGAATTCTTACTTTTCCGGCACAATTCGGGGGTTACTTTGCGGAAGAACAGCCTTGACACGGACGCCATTGCTCCTGTCCAGCTCGAGGCGGAGACCACAAGCCAGGAAGAGGTGGGTGTTCGCAACCTCTCGCTCAGGGAGGATCCTGAAGACAGCGACGATGCGGAGAAGATTGCCGAGCAGAACGCTATCAACGCTCTGCTGGAAAGCAATAGGCTGGACCTACGCGCCGGCGGCGAGTCTTCTCGCGATACCCGCGAAGCGCGCCGTGTTATGGCAACTCTCCTCGATCAATGCCACCTCTCTCCCCTCTCCACTAATAAGAGCCCAGTCGTATGGGAGTACGACCACGCGCTGAGTATGGCGCAGTGGCCTACGTCATTGGTGCTGCTGGACCCAACTACTCCAGTCATAAAGCAGGTATACGAGGGATGCCATGTCCTCAATCCAGGGAGCTTTCTAATGAATGGAAAGGCAAACTGGGTGGAATTCTGGCCTGCTACGGGATCTTTTCAATTCAAAGATTCGTATTCGTAATGGGCCACATTCAAGCCTTGGGCCTGGGAAGGGGACGGAGGAGATCAACCATGTATTTATTCGTGTACTTAAGATTTATCCAGGCCCATTCCGTGAATCTGCGATGATAGACGGTTCTCAATGCTCTGGCCGGGCCAGCGAGGAAGCCTTGCCACGTCCTCAACAGGAAGACAGAACACTGGGTCAACCGCCTTTAAGCCAGGGTAGCCAAGCAGGCACAATGCGGCGATTCCGAACACCGTGTGAAACACATCAACCTCATCGCCCTCCCTATCTGCAATGCCGCCTCCGTCAGTATCTTGTGCCGATAGAATGAAGCGGGTCAGGCTGTCCTTGTCGATCCAGTCTGCCTTTCCCATCATCGAGAGGCTACTCAGAATCCACCAGCTGTAGCACACATCGGGCAGCTTCTCCGGGCGGCCGTTGAACCCCCCAGACTCTGTTTGGCGGTCACTTAGCCACCACGACGCTTTAGTGGTGTCAATCAGGTCCAGCCGGCCGAGGATTGCGAGGCCCCCAACCACCACAAACGACATAGCGCCATGCGACTCGGCTCCAGGCACGGATCCGAATCCACCATCGAAGTTCTGGCACCGGCTCAGCCACTCCGCTGCTTTCTCAGTGTTCAGCCGGTTGAGGGCGCCCAGGATGCAGAGAGATTGGAGCCCCGTGTACAGGAACCGTGCATCGATCTCACCATACTTATCTCCAGCTATCTCTCCACCGAGCTGCTGCAGTCCCACAATGAACTGGACCGTCTTGGCCTTGTTGGGGAGCTTGCTTAGCTTGTCTTCCATAAATAAAATCTGCAGCGCACTCAGTGTATACAGCAGGTGTGGGTCATGTTTTGGGTGGGCGCTGAAGCCACCGGTCTCCTCGTCATAGCACGATAGAACAAAGTCCACGACATCCTTGGGGTCTAGAGCCTCTCTGTGTCCCAACAGCGACACCGCAGTGAGACCCCAGTACAGCCCACTGAGGCGGAGATGTGCAGACATCCAATACCGCAGCTCGTCCCGATGGTCGTCGAGGGACTTGACGTAGCGGACGTGTTTGTCGACCAGCAATTCAGTCATATGCGCTTGGCTTGTTGGTTCGGGTTGCTGTGTGTCTGGTCAACAAGCCTCAGACAGAGAGAGCTAGGCAAGCTTGGGAAAGGGTATGCGCCATCTAGAACACATGACGCTGTGTCAGAGAGAACATCACGTGACCTCAATTCACCACCACCATCTATAAGTATCATTACTGCTCTATAATCTATCTCAATCCGGTTCTTCTACCTCCCTGATATCCTTGAATATCACTGATACTGAGCCTGGTTCCCAGATCTTGCCGTAACCCAAGTCTGGTCTTGCCGGTCTCTTGGTAATCGCTGACCTCAGTCCGTAGTCACATCACCACCACGTCCAACACGCTGTGAGTGAACGCTAGAGCCGGCTAGTTTACACAAACATTGAGTCTTTGGCTCCAGCCAGGGAGACTGCGCTTGCCCCAGATCTTGGGAAACAACACATTAAAATCAATTAGATCACTCTAAAATACGAAAAACTAAAACAACAAGAACGCGCGCCAAGCAACAAGCATCCAGCCGGACTCGACAGCTCTATCGAAACCCACAGCGAGCGCCTAAGGAACCCCTCGAGAACCTGTAAGAACATGACTTTCTCAAGGCTTGTAGAGGAAATCCACGAACCCCTCGGCCAGCTTCTCTGCAACATTAGCGGTCTTGACGCTTCCAGCAACGCCGTAAAGGGCGCGCGTTCCCTCGGTGGATTTCGCGCTGGACCCTTTCTTGACGAGCTCGTCGCCAGCAGAAATGATATCGCGGATAAGGTCGTCCACTGCCGGGCGGGTGAGCTCTGTGGTCGCCATATGTAGCGCTGGAGGGTTCTGCAGCGCGCTCAGGTGCCAGCCCCGCTCGGTGAGGGCGTCGCTGAGATCGTAGATGTTGATCTTGCGCGACGAGAACGCCACTACCGAGCCGAGCGGATCGCCAATGACGTAGAACAGATCCGGGCGCTTGGAAATGCCAGCCCGCAACTTGCGAGCGGTGCTGACTATCGCCTTTGCTGACTCCAGGTAGCCATTGCGGCCCATGTAGAGGAGCGTGGCCCAGCAGCCAGCAACCAGGGCACCCGGGCGCGAGCCCGCGAGCGTTGGGGACGCATACAGTCCACCGGACCAGTCGACTGACACAAAGTACTGGAACCGGCGCAGCTCAGGGGACCGGTACATGATCACCGACGAGCCCTTCGGGGCGAACCCGTACTTGTGGGTGTCGCACGAGATGGATGTGACGCCAGGCACGCGGAAGTCGAAGAGCGGTGCCTTGCCATCAATCTCCTCAAGGAACGGGACGATGAACGAGCCAAGGCACGCATCCACGTGGAGCGGCAGCTCGTACTCCTGGGCAATCTTGCTCAGGCCCTCGATGTCGTCGATGACGCCGTGGGGGAAATTAGGAGCAGAGCCGACAAGGAGGATCGTGTTCGGACCCACCAGGCGCCGCACCGCGGCGAGGTCAACCTTCATCGTGGACGGGTCGAGCGGTGCGTGCAGCAGACGGATTCCAAAATAGTGCGCGGCCTTGTCAATGCCGGCATGCACCGTGACGGGCGCAACAATCTCGAACTCGGTGAGGCCGCGCGTCGCGCGCGCGTACTCGCGCGCCGCCAGGCACGTCAGCAGCAGCGACTCAGTGCCCCCGGACGTTGTCGTGCCGCACCCCGTCTTCGGCGCATTATAGAGATCCAGAACCATCGACACAACCTCGGAGTCCATGCGGCGCACGGCCGGAAAACAGTCCGGGTGCAGCTGGTTCGCGAAGGTGTACATACCAAACACGTCGGTCTGGAGCCGCTGCAGCTGAGCGCCGCCGTGGTACACGGCACCGGAGAGCCTGCCGCTCTTCCAGCTCGACTGCTTCATGTTGTCGAGCTTGGTGACAACGCCCTGGATGTCGCGGGGCACGTACCCCTTGGTGGGCAGCGCGAGGTGCTCAGGATACTGGTCGCCACGCTCGATCATCTTCGACTCTATGTCGTCGAGCACCTTACCAACTTGCTTCTTCACGCTGCCCCGCACCCCGGGCAGAGCCATGAGCCAGGCAAAGAACGCCTGTCCAGCCAAGTGAAAGACGTGGCCGATTGCTCCAAACAAACCGTAGCGCAGCACAGCATCTTCTACAACCGCCAGAGCGCGGCCCACGAGCGTCACTGTGGCGGCGTCGCGGAGGAGATTGAGATACGATGTGGTGGTGAGGTAGTTAACGATCCAGAAAACGGCGGTCTGGACAAAGCGTGTGCCTGGAACCTCGGTCAGCCCGAGAGAGTGGACGCCATGGTGGTGCAGAGGCGAGACTATAGCGTCAATCTGGTCAAAAATCCCCGCTGCCATCGGACGATTCCTCTACTGCGTTTAGCGCGGACGCGGGCTTACCGACAAACGGCGAATAGCTGGCTGGGGGTTACCCACATACCGTGGGGTACGGGTTTAGGCAGTCCCAGAAGCCGACCTTGCCCACCGGCTCGCCTACCAGTGCCAACCGTGCGCTGAGATGGAAGACCGTTTATCACACCATCCATCACCGTGTCTTGTTAAATTACAGAAGCAAGCTTATATATAACAATATCAAACGCAGCATCACGCCGAGCCCAGGTAGTGCACTCGGCTTGTGCCCCTCAATGCGTCGTATATTGCAAGATTCTGGATCGGGTATTCGCGCAGAGTCAGCGCGTTGATCACATCTTGGGCGAGAAGGCCACCAATCACGGCTGCGACGCCAGAGACTTCGAGCCCGACCCCGTTCTCAAACTCTTTGACAAATGTGTCGTCGGGGACCGGGAGCGCCAATGACTCGGCGCGGCCGCGCACGTCTGGGCTCGCGGGATTGTCAATGTACGCCAACAGAGCCGGCAAATACGGTGAGATTTTCGCGCGCTGGCGCGGCTTCAGGCTCAGCCCAAAGCGCGTACCAACGCTCAGTGCAGACTCAATGTCTGTATATGATTCAGCCAGCGTGAGCTTGGTAGTCGCCGTACCCTTGGGCGGCGGTCTCACATCAAGAAGCTCCTGGGTGGCCGTGACGCGGCCTGCCTGCGTCGACGAATTGAGCAGCTCGGTCTCCACCGTGAAGCGGTGCGGCTTCGCCCCCAAGTCTACAAACAGCAGCCCTGCCCATCCGGAGAGCAGCGACGCGTAAAACATGTGTCCTGCGCCTCGCACGAGCGCGTTAAGCCGCAAGAGTTCCGCTTTATCACTGATTTGGGTTGCGATAACCACATCGTGCTCGGCAATGAATTGATCGTCGAGGGTGTCTACAGGCTTGACAATGGTGTTCACCGCTACGCGCGCGTTAAGACGCTGTACGGCTGCTGCAGACGCCTCCGCAGCGTTCTCGCCAACGTTGGCGTTCGTGGCGAAAAAGTTGCTTGCAAGGCTCTCTTCACTGAGGATGGACGAGCTCTGCAGGGTCAGCGACCCGACCCCCGCCAACACAAGGTTCTTCACGGCCTCGACCGCCACGGCCCCCATTCCAAGCACCAGCACGCGCGCATTGCGGAGGCGTGCCTGGCCCTCGAGGCCCCACAGCCTGATCTGGCGGTCGTACAAGGCCCGCTCGTCCTTCGAAATATCCATATGAATTCAATCACGTGTGGGTGCTGAAGGTAATTTCCGATGCCAGCTGCGCTTACAGATCTCAGATACCAAACAGGGATAACTAAGGCGAAGAGAGGAATGGCGGCTCATGTGGCCCGGCAGGCCACTAAGACCGGGGCAGTTAAACGGGTGCATAATGACAGAAAAATGGGCCACGGGGTGGTTTTCAACCAAGAAAGATATAAATAAAATAATAGGACCTAGCTACGCCTCGGGCTCGCAAGACCGCTCGCTAGTCACAAAATGGAGCCCCAATGTCTCGATCGTAGCACGCTAGACAACCGGAACGCTTCAGCCACGCAAGAGTACCAGGTCTAGGATCGTTGCCAGGGGCCCCGGTGCATGGCCCCTCTTCAGCAATCTCTATGGAGTCAAAAACTGAGGCGTCCGCCACCATACGGCTAGGTATGATAGCCTCTCGGTGACGCTGGTCATATTCATTAGGGAAAGGGGTTCCCGTTCCCAGAAATTGCCCGTTCGCCCATAACCTCCACCACCCACAACCTCCAAGTGTAGTTCTCGGGGATTGCGGGAAATGCAGCAGGGACTGGACCACAGCGGGGATTATGTGCTCCCCGTGGGCATGTGCGAGCTACAGAAGAAACTGACCTCAGCAATTATATCTTCTAACTTCTCGGAGCTACTTAGCTATTTTGACGGGACTGTCCAGAGCGAAAGCAAGTATGCATTTAAGCTAACGACCATGATGCAACACCTCAAACTCGTCACAACTCACCCGTTCTTGCTGCTGAAACACTTACAGCCCACGTTTGCCTCGCGCAAGGCTGCGTCCGACTGCGAGATGATGAGCGGGAAGTTCATGGCGCTTATCGCGGTGGCCCGACGCCTCGCGAACCCGAAGCTCAATGTCGCGATTGTGTGCGAGGCCGGCGCCACCACCGATCTGGTCGAGTTCCTGCTCGCCGATAAGGGCATGAACATCAAGCGCTACTCGGTGACGGAGACCAAGATCTATAAGAAGGAGCAGAAGCGCAAGGGCGCCCAGTTCCATCTGATTCCTAGCGAGCTCAAGGACCTAAATGCAGCGGTGTACGCAGCGTTTGACCTCATGATCCTGCTTGACGACACCTTCGACACGAGTTCGCCCTACGGCCGGGGTCTCCGCATGCAGCTGCGCGACCCGGCCCGCCGGGCGCCGTATGCGCCGGTGCTGCGTCTGGTGGCCCTGAACACTGCTCAGCACGCCGAGCTCCAGCACGACCTGCTGCCTCGCGAGCGCATTGCCGCCTGCGTTGCTCTGCGAAAACAGGTCGGCCAGCTACCTGCGGTGGTAAAGCAGGCGTACTCGGACGATCTCAGGATCCTCGACAAGTTTTTCGCCAACTCTGATGGCCCCTACCCGCTGCCGCCGCTGCCGCCGCTGAAGAGGTACGGCCACAAGGACGTCGAGCTCGCGCTGTACCTCGATGACGAGGACCAGTACCAGGTCGACTTCCAGGAGCGGCGCGGACCCGGCGGCCGACGACGGCTGGTGGTTGATGGAGGCTCAGACGAGACTGCTGATGACGATGACAGCCAAGATGCGGCTGTGAAGCTCGCTGGCGCCGTCGAGAAAGGTGCTGCAGAACCAGTGCAGCCCCACAGTATTGCCAAGCGGCGGCGTATCGAGGCCGAGGAGGGCGTTTCTGCCGTGGCGCACGACCTGAGCGAGACGTCGCCGATTTCGCTCGCGCTTCTTGTCATGCTGAATGACGCGCTCGAGAAGACGCGGCGGTCCACCGAGGAAGTTGAGAGCCACCGACTCCAGGCATCTCGTCGCCAGTACGAGGTAGAGGTTCTGCGCGAGGACCTGAAGAAGCTAGCTGAGCGGAACGCTGAGGCGGAGCGTAAGCTGGTGAAGGCCCAGGACCGA
Organism: Entelexis gropengiesseri; assembly: GCA_030579755.1. Classification (NCBI taxonomy): domain Eukaryota; kingdom Fungi; phylum Ascomycota; class Dipodascomycetes; order Dipodascales; family Trichomonascaceae; genus Entelexis; species Entelexis gropengiesseri. The sequence continues at coordinate 102,117 of JAKTRO010000012.1, read as the reverse complement.
GCCGAGCGGTTCCGCGTTCGCAACGAGAAAGTGGAAACCGAGCTTAGCGACGTGAACGCGCGCGGTGACGCGCTGGCTGCGCGGCTGCGCGAGATTGGCGTCGACAGCGCTGCCTCTGAGCTGGCGAGGCAAGTGGCCGATCTCGAGTCGCAGGTGGCCGATCTTGGCAAGCGCGGCGAGGCACGAGCGTCCGAGGCCGCGAGCTTCCGCGACCAGTACCGCGTTGCGTCTCAGGCCGCCACCGAGCTGGCCACCGAGCGCGACAGCCTTGTGCAGGAGCGCGACGATCTCCTAGCCAAGGCTGGCCACGAGCGCGCCGGAGCCGAGGAGCTCGCTTTTAACGCCCAACTGAGTTCCAAAGCCAATGAGGTCGATCAACTCCGCGCCGAGATCGAAAATCTGCGGACGTCTTATAAGGTGCAGCTCACGAGCGAATATCTGCCGCATCGCGGCGATCGGCGGTTTGGGCGCGGCGGGCGCGGCGGTGCTAGCCGCCAACCTTCGCCACATATCGCTGCGTGAGACCCTCTCCCCCCACCAAAAAAACATTTGCGAGATGCTTAGAGCTCGAGAGCTCCCCGAAGCCTCTTATTTAAACATGACACCGCTTGCCATTATTAGACTATTGATTTTTATTCTTATTACACACGGAAGCCCGGTCTCACTCTGGACCGCTAGGCTCAGTGTACCAGTCAACGCACCGATCGAACCGGCCAGAGACCCAGCCAGTCTCCAGTGACGCGATCGCTAGTACGCGAGCGGGGGACTGCAGCGTCCGCAGTAATTGCCAGCTGTCGCAGTCCCACAGCCTCACAGTACCGTCTAAAGACGAAGACGCCATCGTATTATTGTTAATCTGAGCACCAGTAATAACGTTTGTGTGAGCGGGAATGAATGTAGCTGGCCGTGCAGTGTTCCGAAGGTCCCAGACTAGGAATTGATTATCTGCGCCACCGGTTACTGCCTGCATGTTTCTCCATACTGCGGTCCGAACAGGTCCCGCATGACCGATTAGGTCTGCAGCGTACTCTCCGCTCCGCAGATCCCACACACGGCCCACCGCATCATCGCCGGCAACGAGCGCGAGGGCTCCGTCGTCATGAAGAGCAAGAGTATTGATATGGCCGCTTCCTGGTGGAGACGGCTGCGAGAGCACGCAAGACTGTGCACTTAGGTCCCATAGTCGCCAAGTCTCGTCGTGGGATACCGAGACTAGAGAGTTGTTGAGAGGATGGAAGGCGACCTCGGTGACTCGACCAGCGTGGCCTGAAAGTTGAGAGACTCGCTGGAGGCGGTTCTCATCGATGAGATCATACAAAGAAATTGTACCATCGGACCCGCCGCTGGCAATGAAATTGGCCCATGCAACGCAGACCTGGCCTGCGCTACCTGCCGTTTGATTAGACTGATCGCCCGGGGTTTCTGTTTTCGCAATGACACTCATATCATTTCGCATGTCCAGCACGCACAGAGCACCGGACCAGTCTCCAGCAATCACCAGCGATCCGCGGGACGCCAATGATCCCACAGCTCTAGCGAACCCACTTTGAGTACCCAGCAGCTCAGTGGTCTGCTGTCGCTTGGCCTCGGCCCGACGAAGCTGGAGCTGGCGGCTAGTGTAGGCGGGCTTATCCGACTCATACCCCGCCCAAACTTTCCGGTCATGCTCTAATCTGGCCGCGGTTCTGGAGGCTGAAAATCCAGCAATCTGCTCCCGAGCATTCTTCAGCGCGGGCCCACCATCAATCTCCTCGCCGTCTAAGGACGAGTCGGACAATCCGCCATCCTCGGTTTCGATCTCGAGGGGTAGGCTGGCTATGTCAATGCCTTCAGACTTCTTTTTGGCCAGCAGCGTGCGCAGCCGTGCTCGGCGATCGGCGCGGTCCTCGTTGCTGAGCTCGACTTGCTCGCCGAGGCTTCGAAGGTACCGGCGGACATCGTCATCGTTGGTGGGGACTACTATTGTTTTAGCTATAGACTCTAGCTCCGCCTTAGCGAAATACTCTGTAACGCGCGCATCTGGCGCCTGGATGCGTTGCGCATCCATAGAACTCGAGTCCGTGCTGAGTTTAAACTAGGTAGTAACGGGGGGTGGAGTGAAGGCTGGCAGCAGGGGTGGGTGATTCGACCTAGCCCTCATACCCTGATGGAGACCGCCCTTATGTATACGGCTTTCATGAATACCGCTTTCATGGATGCTAGTCGCAATTGTGAATGTCAATGACGATCTATCTCAATTGTCTTAATTCATATTGGTTGTGTGTTTAAAGTGAACATCTTTTTGGTCAAGCTCATTTGTACCACCATTGGCGCGATTCGGGGTAGCTGTCCTACCACTGCGGTACCCACTTAAGGCTCATACTCTGCTCACCCCGCGTTTGCGTAGAACAATTGCGCGTTCAGCTTTTTTCTAAATAACATTTACGGGGATTACTGTTGTAATTTTTTTGTCTCCACACTCGAGGGTTCCGCTTATTGGGCGGTGGTGACGGCGACCTTCCTGAGATGAGCCATGAACGACTGCAGGCTGACGTCGTCGGTGAGAACAATCTGGTTCGGGTTAGAGTTCTGGTTCTGAGTCTGGTGAGTGTTGGAGGGGTTCAGCTTTGACAGCAAGAAGCGGGCCTGCGAGGCACCGGCATCGGTGTCGATGAAGCGAGGCAGCGGGAAGCGGTCGACCAGCATGTTGGCCGCCTCCTTGCGCGGGGCCTCGAGCAGCTCTTTGAGGTTTGCATACTCGGGCTGATCCTGGTACCCGCTCTTGCGCCAGGCTGCGATGGTCTCGCCGTGCCAGATGAGGATATGGAAGAATGAGTCGAGCAGCAGCACGACGTCGGGCTGGAGGCTGACGCTGTCAAGCAGTACAGGCTCCTCTTCCTCGTCGAGCTTGTAGCGGATGAGCGTGGGCTGCACCATTGTCAACGAGTTGGTGAGGTCCTCGCGGTTCAGCGTGTGGCGGTAGAACGCGGTCTCGTCGGGGGAGTTATTAAACACAGTCAAGAACTGACTCCTTCGCAGATGGAACATGAACTGTGGGTAGAGGAGAAAGTTAGGTGCGAGGCTGAACGAGGCGGGGTCGTCCTTGCGGTAGTCGGCGAACTTCTGACACAGCTTGATGAGCATGCGGTCCGACCATCTCAGCAGGTCGGCCGACTCGTCCTTCTCCGCCTTGTAGACAGCGATACGCGCCATGAGGGCGGCGGCCGCCTCCTGGTCGAACGACTCGGGAAGCTGCGGGCTGCCCCCTGCAACCAGCCCCTTGAGAATCGTTGTCACGCGCAGCCGGAACACGCCCGACGAGTGCTGGTAGTGCGTCAGAAACTGGATCGGGGTGCTCGTGGCTTGGCCCGGCACGTCGCTCACGGGGTTCGCGTTCTGCGCCATTTCGAAGTACACGCCGTACGTGTGTGAGGGCGTGATGGAGCAGATGCGCCACTGCGACGTGCCGCCAATGCCGATCTCGGTGTCGGCAACATGGAGGTTTTTGCGGTTGGTGCTGACGCAGTGGCCAATGACGCCACTGACCTTGACCTCTTTGGCAGTGAACACGTCGAAGGTCGCGTTGAACCCCATGAGCAGGTTGCCCTGGTCGTCCTGGTTGAACACACGCTGCAGTGACTGCTTGAAGATCGAGGTTGTGAACGCGTCGTTGAGCACAATGACGCCGCCGGTCGAGTTCGACAGGCCCTGCATCTCGTGCAGCCCGACCTGGTCGTAGCTGCCGACAAAGATGTCCACCGCGTGGCCATTCGCAGCGGTGCGCTTAGCCAGCGCGTCGTAGAACTTCACCGCCTTGGCGTGGTGCTTCGCCGCGTCGTTGTCGATGTCGTGGTGCGAGCGGATCGGCTCCTTGAGCGGCTGGCCCACCACGAGCCCGGGGCCCTCGGTGGGCGGGCCGCCGGCGAACAGCATGATGCGCGCGCCGGTGTTCACAACCATGCGCTCGAGCAGCGACGCGGCAACCGACATCGCGACGCCCGTGCAGCGCGCGGGCCGCTGGTCGGCCTGCCGCTCCCACGGGTCCGGGCGCAGCTGCTCAAGCACGGCGGTCAGCTGGAACTCGTCCTCAGCAGGCACCAAAAACCGCGCCATCGCGGCCCCGGCCACGGGCAGCGGGCCAGGGTGGTTCGCCCCGGGGGCGGCCCCCGGAACCGGGCCGGGCCCGCCAATGCCAAGCATCTCCGACACCTGCTTCACCGTGTAATCCGCGTTGCCCCGGAACACGTAGGTCTTGTTGCACTCGGTGTATCCGAGCTCGTAGACCTGCACCATGGCGCCAAACGTGACGAGGCCGACCAGCGCGTTCCCGGGCAGCAGGCCGAGCACGTTGATCAGCGACTCGCGCAGCGCCACAAGGTTCTCCTCGTCCTGGCACAGATCCACCACAAAAAGGAACACCGGCGGCGTGACGGCGCCGCGCGCAAGCTCGTACTCGACCGTCGACGCGCTCTGCTCGAGCTCATACGGCAGCGACGTCAGCGAAATGTCCTTGTAGTGCTGCGGAAGGGGGTTGCGCATCAGGCAGAACGGGCACACCCAGATCTTCGAGCGCGGGTCGATGCGGCAGAACGGGTTCATCACTGCCCGGCAATTCGCCCGGCAGGTGACGGGCTCGTACTGCAGAATGCGCAGGTCGCTTTTCTCGCGCAGCGGCGTGTACATCGCGGACACGGGGACAACTGCACGCGTCGCCTCGACCTTCGTGGACGGAAAGCTGTTCCACGCGAGGCGGACGCCGTCCTGGTCCTCCATATCCTCGAAATTCATGGTCTGATCAACTAGGGCAACCAAACGCGATGAGGTGGCAGAAGGGTCAGAGAAGGGTGTGGTGGCCTGCGCGATGCCCCCCTCCTCTGGCTGTGAGAGGGACACCACACGGTACGCCCAACGCACTGACTCAGCAGGTGCTGCACTCCGCGCCGTCGACGCTCCCGCTACTTCTCCCAGCCGCGGTAGCAGCGACGCGCCCTAGCCCGCACCACGTAGCCTTTTGGTCCGCTGTGCTTGGGTGTGTGTGTGCGTGCTGAGGCTGTGTCCACAGAGCTGATGTCGCTGGTTGCAGTTTTGGGAGTGGCCTCGGCAGTGCGCCTCGCGGCCCTCTCGTTCCCGAGCGTCACAGACCGCTTGGGCTCCTTTGTCGAGCTCTCGACGCCGCTCTCTTCGTTCACTAGGCTGCAGGAAGGCGTCTATCTGTTCTCCCGCGGACAAATGCCCTACGAGGGGCCTTTCTATCAGTCGCCCCTCCTCCTCACCCTATTTAGCCTCTTCGACATGTGTCCGACTGTTCTATTTATTTTGGCTGACGTGTTCGCCGCCTGGCAGCTCGCAGCCTACGCCGCAAAGCAGCAGAAAGCATTCAGCCCGGCTGCAATCGCAGCGGTCTATCTGTTTAATCCGTTCTCGCTCTTGAGCACGCTGGCGCGCTCGAGTAATGTGTTTACAAACGCACTAATCTGTGGTAGCTTGGGCGCGGCCGCAGCAAGAAAACCAGCTCAGGCAGTGATCTTCCTCGCCTTGGCTGCTGTACTCAGCTTCTACCCTCTCTATCTTCTGTTTGGGCTTATTGGTGTTTGCCGCCAGTACTCTCCTGCATCGATCGCGAAGTTGACAACTGTCTTCATTACTGCGGTGCTGGCGTTTCTCGGACTCGCGTATTTGCCCTTGCAATCGTGGAGCTTCATCGACTCGCAGTACGGCACCCAGTTGCTGTTGAGGGACTTGACCAGCCCGAACATCGGACTTTGGTGGTACTTCTTCATTGAGATCATTGAATTCTTCCGTCCCTTTTTCATCGGGGCTTTCCAGATGTTCCTGCTATCGTTTCCCGTGCCTCTCATTGTTCGGTTCCGCAAGATTCCGCTGTTCGCGATCACTTCGGTTGTCGGCATTCTAGCAGTGTTCAAACCGTACCCCGAGGCATCTGACATCGGTCTCTACCTTGTGCTCATTGTACTGGATCGGAACCTGTTTGATTTGCTGGAGTATGTACCCCTAGAGGCGCTGGGGCTGCTCTATGTCACTGTCTTGTCTCCAACATTCTACTACTTGTGGATATACCAGGGCTCTGGAAACGCCAACTTCTTCTACGCGATTACGCTTGTATATGCTGTGACCATGGTTGTTATCTTCGGGGATACCACATGGTCTGCGATAAGACTCGACTTCGACGGAGGGAAGGCAAAAAATTTGGTCCAGCTATGATGATGACCCCGTAGACCAGAAGGTTGGAGCCTTCAGCAACTCATACGCCCTCAGCATAATAATGGAGCGGATCCATTCACGCCGCAATCTCTTACGCACTGTACAAGTCAATCTAACTTAGCGTTCCTTGAAGTAGCTCCTACGCTCGATCTTCCGAGGAATGAAAAAGAGTATAATCTTTACTGTGACTGCTCCATTTATCTACTTAATCCATTCAAATTGTGAAGACGGTCTGTCGATCGACCATATCGGGGCTCACATCAGACTCCGCAGTGCGATTGAAAAGTCCCCGCCACTTCTGCCGCAGAGTGCTCTTCGACGTCTTAACGCTGACAGCATCATCGTTCTGGTTAGTAGGTTTCGTGTCTGCCGTCTTCTTCGCAGTTCCAAACCGCATAAAGCGGTGGAAGAAGCGCGCTCCTCTATGCTTCCGCTTGGCACCCTCCGCGGGTGCCTGACGCTGCCCCGGTGGCTGGGCTTCTGGAAACACTGTAGCCGTCTCGCCGAAGGTAGCAGTGCTGTACTCCGGCCTCATGCGTCTAACGCGTCTAGCACTGTAGTCCCCATCCTCGAAAGTATGTTGCGTATCAGCTATGTTGCTTTCCAGACATTCGATGCCTCGCAAGACGTAAGACCCAAGACCGAGCAGTTGCTCCGAGGGACTGCCTTGACACGAGCTCTCGACGAGGGCGAGTAGCTCATTCAGCAGCTGCAGCTGATACTTTCTGAATTGCTCGAAATCGGAGCTTTCCGTAACAGCGCTAATCTGCATCGCGTTCACTCGGTGAACGATGTTCTCGTCAAGAGGAGCGTTTTTGACAATAACGCTAGCCGTTTCGAATGCGATAGAGGAAATATCCATGTGCGGGCTGCCCATATGGTCAACACACCGCTGCCAGAGACCACTGCTAAATACTACCTCCGAGCTACGCGAGCCCAGTTGTGAAACAATGCCTTGGAGCCAGTCACTGGTTTCGGAGTACACACGGACTCGCGCAGCAGTCGCGTTCATATCGTCATGTAAAAGTGGCAGTAGCAAGCCAAGCATCCAACCAGGTTGTGATGGAGCACGGTGAGAATCATAACAGCCAGGACCAAAGCGGCTTGCAAATTCTGTGAAGTGGCCTGCGAAGTCACGAAACAAGTAGGCCGAGTCGAGGTCCATCAAGGCGTATACAAGTTTCTCCATGACATAGTCGAGCTCTAAGCTGAACACAGAGTCCCCTCCCACGAGGCTGGCAGCATTCTCGCGCATCTCATCAATGGGACTCTTGAATTCAGCCGCAGAGCTCATTGATCCACATTCAACCTCATCTTCAGTCGCGATGATATTCTCATCGTCGCTCTGGTCTACGAAGTCGTCATTAGAATAAGCCAATCCGCTTGGCTCTTCAATGCGAATGCGCTCCCGATTAGCCATGTCGCCGCTCCAGACTAAATTCAGATTGACAGACGCATCATCAAGCAGACTCGAGCCCCTTTCTCCACCTCGAACGCTTGCACGGCCACCCATAATCGATGGAACGAAAGTGGCGGTGCTCGAGCTGAGGTCTGGAGCGCGGCTAACCGACAGAGGAGTATGAGGGAACATGACCGCCTTGGACTTATCATAGTTGTCGCCCGGTGTGAGGGGTAAGTTGGGCCACGAGGACCCCGACGACACTGTGCTGGTTACAGAATCACCCGAAGGGCGGATATTGCATGCTCCGTTCAGGGCTCTGTGGGCTTGAATCATAGCGTTAAGTGACTGCGCGTTCCGCTCGTTCAATGCCTGCCGTGTCGCACTGGGAAACCAGTCGCCCACAAGGATTGCCTTATTATTATACTTCGAGACAACGGGGTTCTCAGAGTTCGGGTTGGTGTCTCTGTGACCTTCCATGTCTGACGGTGTAGCTAGTGTGTCGCAGTGGCCACGAACGAGGCTGTTTTAAACGACCTTCATCGTCCATATATACATTAAACGCAAACCAATGTTGTTTCCTAACCGAGAACCTTCGGTATTGGGGGGCTCTCAAAATGGCAAGCTGTTCTGCCAAGCATTGGTCGCAATTGGCCACGGTCCCGAAATAGGGTGTAAGCGCATCTTAGCAGCACGAAGCAGCACTAAGCAGAGGTCTGGGGAGCTATCCACATGACATTATTGCATCGTATAAGAACTTCGCCTAGAGCACCCTTCATTTCTCCATCAATAAACTCCTCGGCGCTTTCCAGCTGGACATTCGTGTAAGCATCTGTCGACACCAACGTTCCTCGGTACTCCGTGTTTCCCCACTTCAAACGTACGATTACTGGCTTCCCGGTGAGATCTCGGAGGAACGGCTTCGGGTTTTTTCCACCAGCCATTAAAATAGACTGGCCCTTCCACCAGCCAGTGCCTTAAATCTGCCCTTGTCTAGGTTAGAAAGACATGCGCTAAGCCAGTAGATGATTAGTCAATAGCGCAGCGAGGCGAAAAGAGGCCCATCGAAGTCTCACCCAAATGAGCTGCCTCGGATGCTCGGAAAGAAAATTGAGAGTATTCTGGCCGCCCCTTGCAGACGGAATACTTTTCAAATTCGCTCGTTATGATCGGTGGGGATGCAGCAGCAATAGGCTGTAATGATAGCGAGAATGAGCAACACGTTATGTAAGCGGAATCGCACTGTCGAGCAGAACGAGCGCAACTCAGGGTTGTTTGTACAAGTAGTGGTATGTGTGAGACACGTGGATTGCGGCTGGAGCGGGTGCTGCATTTCGATCTATCGCCCAACAGAGTGGAAAACTGCATCTAAGGAGTGGAAGACGAGATGAACTAGTTTCATTCCTTTTGAGGACGGTCTTGAGGCTCGGCTTATCTTGCTATGCGTGGCTTAGGATTGGCAGCACCAAACGTATTAGCGTTCGATTGACTATCAGTTGAGGTATGCTTTTAGTTCATTACGTACTAACATCAATGGCTAGTTTATCAGCCGGGAGTGAGCCGACTATTATGCCGATGCATTGGCCGCGTAGCCCGCTGTTTTAGGACGCATTGCAGTGTGACTCCGCGACGTGGGGTGCATATGCATGACAACCCTAATGTTGCTGGTCTAAGCTCACCACCGGCAAGCTAGGATTGCTTGCTCCATCTCGCAGCGCATAAATACTCGTGGCCCAGATACGTATATTCACCTACGTAGAATTATCGCCTAAAAAGAATGTCCTCTCACCGCAAGCTTGAAGATCCCAACATTGAAGGGTTCAAGGTCGTCTCAAACATCGCTAAGACTTTCTGGAATAGTAAACACCGGGACTTTGTTAATGGCACCGGCGGCGACGGCGCCATTGATGGAACGTTCCCAGTGTGGCCTGTAGCGGTCAATGTCCAGGCAACTATTGATGCTGCGCGGATCAATAAGAATTTCATTGGACTGGTCCACGAGCAGCTTCAAGGCTTAGACAAGTACTTCAACAGCCAGACCAAAGGATTCAGTCCGACACCGGGTGGCAACGAGTATTACAGCGATGACTCTGCACAGGCAGTATACTGCTATATCACCGCGTACGAAGTCACCCAAGAGAAGAGGTACCTGGATCGCGCCGTTGAGGGCATGCAGTTCTTATTGGGCATGATTGACAAAGAGAACGGCGGTGTACAGTGGAAGCTAGGGCAACCTGGCCCGACCACGGTCTCGACCGGCGAATGTGGTATGTGCGCCGCCTTGTTAGCGAGGTACGTTTCGAACAACAAGATGTACATCGACTTTGGCTATCACTGCTTTGATTTCATTTTCAACAGGATGCAGGATGATAACGGGCTCATCTGTGACGGCTGGGAGGGCGACCACCGGAATCCAATAAAGTGGACGTACAACCAGGGCACGCCTCTCACGCTGTGCGCACTCTTGTACGAGCACACCAAGGATGAGAAGCTTTACGAAGCCGCCCGCTCGCTTGTTAATGCCGTGACAGATACAAATACTGAGATATTTGACCGCGACACTGGCAACCATGACGTGAGGTTCTACAGGGATTCACTGTGCTTCTACCAACTGCTGTGCGCGGGTTTCGCTGACTACCTGCTATTTTTTGGGGACAGGGACCAAGAAACATCTCAGAAGATTGTGAACGTTGTGAACCGCCATCTCTACTATGTGTTTGAGTTCATGGTTATCCCCAAGCACGATGGCTTCTACCATGGTACACTATCGATCTATTCTATTGATGAAACTAGAAACAAAGTCTTCAATCAAATGACTGGAGAAGACAAGGGCTACGACGAAGAAACTACAGAGCGTAAAGGCAAAAAGAAGGGGGCGGCATTTGCCCCTGTTTTTATGAATCAAGGGTCTGCCGCCCGGGTGTTCTTCCAGTCTGCGCGGATCCTCCCTCACGTTTCCTTCTAGGCGTCACCTGAGCAAATGCTGCTCTTGAAGCGTTGTCTTATACATTGTAAATCTATTATTTTAAATCTATCATCCAAGTCGATTAGGAGTTCAGTACTCAGTACCGCTAATAGCTGCTGAAACAACTGCACAAGGGAGTTGACGAGCGGCTCTGTATCATCAGGTGACCACCGCACAACTTCATCATCAACGCCGGGGACTGGAGACGAGAATACCGGAGCTGCTACATGGAGGTTGACGCCGCTCCGCAGGTGGATGCAGTTGCAGCATCAGAGGCTCCTATTGATGCTGGGACCAATACCAATACCCCTCCCACTGTTCGGCCGGAGGCACTGCATCTTCGTGGTGTCGAAGACCTCGGCACAAAAGATATCGAGGCGTTCATGCAACGCTACCATCCAACCCCCTTCCGTATTGAATGGATTGATGACTCCGGATTAAATATAGTATACGAGGACCCGGAGGATGCGTTTCAAGCGCTTGTAGCTCTCACCGACCACTCGGAATTCGACACGGAAGTCGCGATCCCTCCGGAGCAGCTGCGGAAAACAAAGCCGCATCCTAAAAAGGCAGACGTGGTACTAGAAGCACGATTTGCCACCACGGATGACCGAAAGAGTAGCGGATCGCGGTCGCGTAGCCGATACTACCTTCTTCATGGTGAGCCTGGTCGTAAAGAAGATATTGTGCGCTTTGGTACAAAGCGATCGCAACCGCAACTGTACGGGATCGGAAAGCGGGACATTGTGAAGAAGACCCGTCGTGAAGACCGTAGTGGTGATCTCTTCCCACTAAAGGAAGAGAGCAGGATCGCACTGGATGACGATATGGAAATGGACGATCTGCTGCCTCACAAGGTGAACAATAAGACGCGGAGGCGCCGGCGGGGCGGTCGTGGCCGAGGAAAGTCGTCTCAGCCGGATCTTTTTGCTGACAAGCTGGAGTCCAAGCGCGACCAAGGCTCGAACAACGTGGGAGACTCTTCCAACGCAAGCGCGTCAGCTCCAGGCTCGACGGTTTATCAAAATATGGATTACTGAATGTAAATTTAACCTTCCTTAGCTTTCAATTGCGCGAGCCATCCGAGTGTAGTGTGTATACATACATGGTGTTCTCCACGGTCACATGAGCACCCTGTATCTGAAAAAACGCCCTCACATCTGCTGTGATGGGAATACCGGGTTAGATCTATTTGAATAATGTCGAAGTCCGCCAAAAAGTCTGCTGGATCCGGCAGTTCTGCTGGATCCGAAAAAAGCGGCTCGACATCTTCCACGAAGCAAAGGCCGATGCCCGAATTAATTGTTAGGCCCTCGAAAGTGGGACTCCAGAACAGCGCGAAGGCATATATATCATTGGACGCAATCAGAGAAAACGGCATTGACGCAGGCGCATTCATATCGTTGCAAGGGTCTGATATAGTTGCCATTGCCACCGCTTCGCCAATTGATAATGATGTGATCAATCTCAGCTACGACGCTTTACTCTCATCTGGTTTACTGCCCGGAGATCGATTGCGGCTTCGAAAGGCCACTAAGCCTGAGCTAGCCGCCCAAGTAATTGTGGAGATGACGCAACCGGATGCCTTGGAGAGTGATGTGGAAGAGCTAGTGAAGGCGATGGGACTCGTTCACGTCGGAAGATGGATTGGCGATCACTTGTTTGTTGCCCACGCATCATCGGACGCATCGCTTGCAGCAGACATTGCCAGCCTAACTCTAAGCTCGACCTCAGTAGCCCAAGAAAGGCCTTTTTTGATCGGGCCATCAACACATATTGTGTGCAAGCAGAGCACGAAAGAGAAGCCTGACCAGTTCAGAATGATTGGAGGACTGGAAAAGGAGCTGGAGCAGCTCCAGACGCAAACTGAATTGCCATTGAAGTATCCGCATCTGTTTTCCCGCTTCGCAACCGAGCCCGAGCGGGGTGTCTTGTTGTATGGTCCCCCAGGTACTGGTAAGACAATGCTGCTCAAAGCGGTTGCTCGGGAGTCGCGCGATGTACACATTTTGCAAATCAACGGCCCATCTATTTATTCAAAGTACCTGGGAGAGACTGAGAGCAAGTTGAGATCGCTCTTCGAAGAGGCTCAGCGCTTCGCACCTTCGATTCTGCTCATCGATGAGATCGACGCACTAGCGCCTAAACGAGAGAGTGAAGATAGTGGTGAGACGGAGAGCCGCGTTGTTGCAACTCTTCTTACTCTTATGGACGGCATGAAACCTGGGGGTCGTATTGTGATAATCGGGGCGACTAACAGGCCTAACAAGATTGATCCAGCGCTACGCAGACCTGGCAGGCTGGGCCATGAAATTGAAATCGGAATTCCAGATGCTTACGGGCGCGGCCAAATCCTCGACCTCATGCTTAAGAGTATGCCACACCACCTGTCTGCATCTGACATCGCCCATGTTGCCGATAATACACACGGCTATGTCGGTGCTGATCTCCAGGCCCTTGCTCGTGAGGCAGTCATTAGCGTGATTCACAAAGGTATCAAGGCTGAGCTCGATGCCAGTGAAATGTACCTCGAGCGAGCTGATCTAGATTCGGCATTCGCAACCGTAACACCCAGCGCAATGCGAGAGATTTCGCTGGAAACGCCTAAGGTCCACTGGTCAGACATCGGAGGCCAGGAATTAACCATACAGCGACTTCGAGAAACAGTTGAGTGGCCCCTACAACGAGCGGAGTCATTTGAACGCTTGGGTGTGGCCGCGCCTAGAGGCGTGCTCTTGTATGGCCCTCCGGGCTGCTCGAAAACTCTGCTTGCCAAAGCGCTGGCTACTGAAGCAGGCCTGAACTTTTTGGCCGTGAAGGGTCCTGAGCTATTTAATAAGTATGTGGGCGAGAGTGAGCGCGCAATCAGAGAAGTCTTTCGTAAGGCTCGCCAGGCAGCTCCTTCGATCATATTCTTTGATGAGATAGATGCCCTCTCGGTGGCTCGCGGAGAGGGAGAAGCTGGAGGTGACCGTGTACTCACATCGCTGTTGAATGAAATGGATGGAATCGAGGCGTTAAACGGCGTGGTTGTTCTCGCAGCAACAAACCGACCTGACGTGATCGACTCCGCCCTAATGAGACCTGGCCGACTGGATCGGCTCGTGTATGTTGGCCCCCCTGATGCAGACGCACGTCGTCAAATTCTTCTAATTCAGCTCGCTAAAATGGCTGTCGATGAAACTGTTGACATTGAGCTTTTATCTGCGGGAACTCAAGGGTTTTCGGGTGCTGAGATTGTGAGTATATGCCAAGAAGCAGGACTTCTGGCTATGAATGAGGATGCTGATGCTGAGTCCATATCTCAACGCCACTTCGAGGAAGCTATGAAAGCCGTTCGTAAGACCATAACGCCGGAGATGGTCGCCTTCTTCGAGGGTTTTGCAGGCCATTCCTAAACTATAATAGAACGGAAGTAGGCTAGATCGATTTTAGTAGTTGTAATAAATAGCTTGCTAAACAATAAATGAGCTCAAATAAATAAGACCATGGCAAAAGCTATCACAACGCCGACACTGACGCGTGCAGTGAGTCCACCATTGCTCAGCGGGATGCTGGGGGCACCACCGGCAGGTACGCCTGGAGAACCAGGAGATCCAAAAGCACCAGGAGATCCAGAAGCGCCAGGAGATCCCGAGGCACCAGGAGATCCAGAGGGAGCAGGAACACCAGGCAGAATACTAAAAACACTGGAAGCGCCAAATGGAGCAACAGTGGTGCCAGCAGTATCCGTCACCGTCGAAGTAGCAGGTATGTTAGGGGAATATTCACCAGAAGCAGAAAGAGGCTTCACAGCACTAGAAGATCCAGGGGCACTGGTTGACTCAGAGACCGCAGGGATTGCGGTATCAGGAGCCTTGGGCGTGGTGGGAATATCAAGTGTGCTCGGAGTGCTAGCCCCGGAGATCGGAGAGCCAGCAGTCGAAGTAGTCTGAGTCAAAGTACTCTGGTACACCATCACAGTGCTCGCGTGAGTGAGATACACATAAGTTGTATCACCATTAACGGAAATGGACTCACCCGTAATCTGTGGGGGAAGAGTTGAGGGCAATGCGGCAGTCGAGGTAGCCTCGGTGGCAGCTTCACTCGGCGATGCTGTGGACCTGGTAATCTGACCAGTGATGATGCTATTGGGCGAAGTACTGACGCGCGTTCGCAAAGTAGCCGTTGTGGATATTTCCTCAAAGCTTGTTGATCCGGATTCTGTGAACAGCGGGCCATGCAAAGAGCCAGTACTTTGAGTCGAGTCGTAGTGAGTGCTTGATGATGATTGAGTAGTCACCACAGGCGCTTCATTTGAGCTGGTAAGGACCGACACGCTGGCAGTGAGACTAATTGATGAGCTTGCAGCCGAGTTGAAAGCACCAGACGTCGTAATCGATTTTGCGAATGGTTGAACACTTGAGCCTTCCAACGTAGATGTCGGTTCAGCCGATGAAATGGACTCAGTATTCGGAGGCACATTCGAAGTTGGTGCAGACGTCTCAGTGCCTGTCAGTGAAGAAGGCTTAGTGCTCCCAGTGCTTGGCGTTGTGATGCATTCAGTGATGGTGAGTGTAGTTGGCTGGGATGCGGTATAAGTAACTGAGTTGACGACGAACGTGGTTGGAGTCGAGCAGTATGTTACCCACGTCGTGGTATACAGAGAAGCCACTTTCGAAGGAGTGAATTCCGACTCAGAAAGCGCCGAAGGCTCAGTAGAATACACCCCGAACGAAGAGGTAACAGGACTTGGAGTCACAGAGGGAGTAGTATCGGTCCAAGTGGGCGATGTTGAGCTCGCTGCAGAAGCACTCTGGCCTGTAACCGTGAATGTAGTTGGTTGAGAAGCGATGTAAGTGATTGAACCGACAGTGAACGTGGTAGGAGCTGAGCAATAAGTCACCCAGGTGATAACATCCGACGATGCCGTTGCCGTGGACCCTGGCGATGTGGTAGCGCCAGCGCTGGGTGCCAGAGTCGAGTGGCTCAGTGTGCATGGACAGTCTGTGATAGTAAGCGTCGTAGGGGCTAAGACACTATACACTTTGGAGCCTATAGTGAGAACGGTTGGCTCAGGACAGAAAGTTGTGAAAGCCGTAACGACGGTGGCGACTTCAGAGACAGCTGTCTTTGAGATTTGAATGCCGGCGGACAAGCTGGTACTGACAGGCGTACTTGCACTAGAGACATCTGTAAACACACTTGAACTCGGGCTTACAGCCGTGGATGTGCTAGGACCAGCGACCGCACTTGCGCCGTTAGCAGGAGAACTCGAAGATCTAGGCACGTTGCTGAATACCTCTGAAGTTTCAGTCGAGTAGATATGAGAGCTTCCCGTCCAACTGGTTTCTGCGACCACCTGTGAGCTTTCTGTTGTTTTAGTCGTGTCTTGAGGCAACGTACTCGGAGAGACCAGAGAGGTCGGCTTTGACTCGCCATGGGAGGGAGAGACGGAAAGCGCAATTGAGGTCGTTGGGGTATCGGCGAATCCACTAGTAGGAGATAGCCCGCTCTCGCTGTAGCTGGCGCTCTTTGATGTCGCGAAGTCAGCAGATTGTGTGCGGATCTGATGCGAGAGGGTACAAGGGCAGTCCGTAATGGTTAACGTAGTTGGACCAGTGGCAGTGTAAGTTCTCGAGTTGACTGTGAACGTTGTGGCTGAGGAGCAATAGGTGACGAACCTGGAAACCACTGGGGCACTATAGCTTGGCGTCGACGTGGTGGATTCGGCCAAGGCAGGGATCGAGGATGAAGCAAAATTCCCAGTCACTGTGGATTCAGTAGCAGGGGCGCTAGCTGTAGTCGGCACCGTCTCACTAGTGATTAGAGAAGACTGCTGCGTTGACAGGCTTTGAGTCTCCCAGCCATGCGGACCGGTTAGCGGTGAGTTAGAGGGAGTAGAGGCAGAGGCTTGAATCTCACTGGACCTTGCAATAGACCTGAGAGACACACCTGGAGAAATCGAGGAAGTGATCAGCTTCGGGCTTGAAACTACACCCTGTGTATTCCCTTGAGAGCTAGAGTCTAAGCTGGTTCCGAACAAAGAATTTGTGCCCCAGGATGTGGAGATACTGTGAGCGCCTCTTGACTTGTCTGCAATTGATGACTCGGTAGCAGTGACAACCTTCCAGGGCGCGCTAGGCGACGCTCGCGTAAGGGTGCAGTCATAGATGGTTATTGTGGACGGGCCATGAACTGTGAAACTTTGAGTCCCGACCGCAAATGTGGTAGGCTGTGCGCAAGTGGTAGTCAAAGTCGATATCACTGTAGTTAAGATGGAGTCGGCTGGCAGGCTCTTTTGAGACGCCACATTAGCTGATGCAAAGCCTGAGGAAGGCGTAGCTGACGGCTTCCGCGTGATCAAGACACTTTTTGTGGTTGTCCTAGTGCTCGTTTCCGATCGTTGCACCGTTCCAGGTGTCGAAGACGACGCGCTGGTGGACTTGGGTGAGGGAGCGGATGTCACTGTGGATGCTTTGGTAGCTGTCCAAAGACTCCAAGATCCCGAT
Organism: Entelexis gropengiesseri; assembly: GCA_030579755.1. Lineage (NCBI taxonomy): Eukaryota > Fungi > Ascomycota > Dipodascomycetes > Dipodascales > Trichomonascaceae > Entelexis > Entelexis gropengiesseri. The sequence continues at coordinate 85,061 of JAKTRO010000012.1, read as the reverse complement.
CCAGACCGAGTTAAAGTGCACGGACAATCAGTGACAGTGATTGTCGCTGGTGTTGGTACCGAGATAGTCTTGTTTTTGAATGCAAATGTGGTTGGGTGCGGACAATAAGTAGTGTATACAGTCACCACAGTGAAATCACGAGCACTTGATAGGATGGAAGATGAGGTTTGCAGTGTTGAGTGAGTAACGCGCGTTCCAGAATTGGAAGCTAGAGATGAAGTGAGATTGCTTATGGGTACAGCAATGAAGCCAGAACTTGAGCTTGCCAAAGAACTGGTAGCCGGATAGGGCACGCTCGCGCTGAGACTTGACTCAATTGTGGCAGTTGACTGAACTGAGGCACTACTGAGACCTCTAGTGGATTTGCTTCCCGAATCCGGCTCTGTGAATTTGCTCCTGCTAAGCCGCTGCCGGCTAGACGTCACCTGGGAGCCATCAGAGGGCGAGTTGGATGAAATCGCTGATCTGGAACTGAGCGCAGGCATTGTTGAGGACGAGCTTGCACTCTGAGGCGACGATGGGGATGCATTGGATAGGCTTCTCACGATCGAGCCTATGACTGCGGTTTGGTACGAGACCTTCTTCGAGCTTGTAAAGGTGAGTGATTCACGCGCAGCAGAACTCAATGCAGATAAAGCAGATGCAGAGGCAAAAGCAGAGGTGGAAGATGATGGCAGGCTTGAGCGACGGAGAGAAGACACATCAGAGCGGCTAGAGTCAGCAGAAACCAAGCTTGAAAGTGTAGGGTCTTGGCTGGGAGCAAGCTTTGATGAGCGTAGAGGACGGCTAGAGCTTGAAAGAGGAGCTACAAGTGAGGCAGAGGAGTAGGGTGGTAGCGGCGAGCTAGACAGAGATGAGGCAGGTGCAGACGGAATGAGCGCGGATGGAACCAGCGAAAGCGAGGTGGAAGCAGGGGATGCCACAGGAATAGAAGGTGAAAAAGCAGATTGCTGAGCGGATGAGCCGAGGTGAGCAGAGCTTTTCGAGCTGGGCAGAACGGAGCTGGAGGCCGTAGGCACCAACGATACGGCGGGGGTAGACGAGGGCCTGTAGGTGGAGGTTCCATTAAAGTATGGAGCCGTCAAAGCAGCAGCTGATACTTCCAGCCAGATAGCAGAAAGGCAAAAGAATGAAAAGAGATTCATAAAGGCGTCTGGTGGGGGGTGCTTCAGGCGGGGGTGGGCACCGCTTTATATATTTTTGGCGGTTTGAATGGCTTATCACGCGTTAGGGTATGAGAACCACCGAACCGCCGACCATTAAGCTCGAGGAAACTGGGCGATTTTAGCGTCTTGGTCATGTCCAAACGAAGTAAAAATTCGTATTACACTAGATGCACACTCGCAAGATAGCTATACCCAGTCATTAGTCTCATTGGAGTCCTTCTCCACAAGTTTTCACCGAAATGTGCAATCCAGCGGTTCGTTTAGCGGTTTAATGAGCGTCCCAATTGGGAGAGCTCAAAAGCCACACACAGAACTGCTGACGATGGAGGGGTGGACATTGCGGCACAGCGGGCGGCGAGTTAGCACCGCGTCTCCGATTGAAATCAGATAGGTGCCTCGACGAATCTCAGCGGCAAGTGGAATGCTTTCCTGAGGTTTGCATACTGCCAATAGAGCTTCAAGTGAGCCCAGAGCACCACTATGAACCCAAGTAGCTTGGGACCAATTTGAGCCTGAAAAAGTGTTCATACTCATCATTCCATGACTGAATATGAGTCCCCCAGGTGACGCTTTGAGCTGGCGGCTCAAACGGGCACCGCTGAGTCTCGCCTCAAGCCTGGCCTGTGCGCGGGACCGCTGGCCGCGTTGTTTATGAGCTGAAGTCAGCAATGACCCCTACCCTATACCAACCGTGTGTAAACACACACGCAGCCATACAAAAAGCAAGGCTACCGTTGCCAACTGCCCTCCACCCAAGCAATCCATGTCGACGCGGGGTCTCCAGTTTGGCAAGCTCGTGACGAATCTGAACCCGCGGGGTCACCAGACGCGCGATGAGTACAGCACTGACCTTGAGAACGCGATGTCCGGCCTCCGTTTGAGCTCCGAGGAGCGTGACGTGCTTTCCGACCCGAAGGTTGTGCGATTGGCGCGGGTGACGCAGCTCTACTTCCTCGACACGTACCTTGACAAGCTGCAGTACCTGCAGCAGCGGAAGCAGCGCTACGAGCGGCTGCAGACGGAAACGCTGCCACGGATTGAGGACCCGACAGAGCGGCGGGCTGTGATTAAGAAGTATCAGGGCCGCGAGCGCGCGGGTCTCCGCCGCCGGAGGTCGAAGCTGAACTACGGCGACTTCGACATTCTCACCCAGGTCGGCCAGGGTGGCTACGGGCAGGTGTACCTGGCGCGGAAGCGCGATACGCACGAGGTGAGCGCGCTGAAGGTGCTGAACAAGAAACTGTTGGTGAAGCTCGACGAAATCCAGCACATTCTCACCGAGCGCGACATCCTTACGCAGGCGTCAAAGAGCCCCTGGCTGGTTCAGCTGTTATACTCGTTCCAGGACCCCGAGAACCTGTACTTGGCGATGGAGTTTGTGCCCGGCGGCGACTTCCGCACGCTGCTGAACAATACCGGCACGCTAGGCGCGCGGCATGCGCGCTTCTACATCACCGAGATGTTCATGGCGCTGGACGCGCTTCACCAGTTGAGCTTCATCCACCGCGATTTGAAGCCCGAGAACTTCTTGATCACGGCCGAGGGCCACATCAAGCTCACCGACTTCGGTCTCGCTGCGGGCCAAATATCCATGCGGCGGATTGAAAGCCTGCGGAAGCGGCTGGAAAACGTGGCGTCAGGCCCTGCGAACGACGACTACGCGAGCTACAGCGTCCGCCAGCGCCAAGACCTGTATCGCGAGGCGCGGCAGGCCGACATCGAGCGAGCTTCGAGTGTTGTTGGCTCGCCAGACTACATGGCACTCGAGGTGCTCCAGGGCCAGTCGTACGACTACACCATTGACTACTGGTCGATGGGCTGTATGCTGTTCGAGGCGCTGGTCGGGTACCCGCCGTTCGCTGGGCGCACCAGTCAGGACACGTACAACAATTTGCGGGACTGGAAGCGCACCTTGCGTCGGCCCCAGTACGAGAACGGCCAGTGGGTATTCAGCGACCGCACCTGGGATCTCATCCAGCGGCTAGTCACGTCGCAGCGGTACCGGCTGCGATCATTCCAGGAAATCGCGGCGCACCCGTACTTCTCCGAGATTGACTGGACCAAGGTGCGCGAGATGCGCCCGCCGTTTGTGCCGGAGCTTGAGGGTGACGAGGACGCAGGCTACTTCGATGATTTCGAAAACGAGGCCGACATGGCCAAGTACAAGGACGTGATGAACAAGCGCGCACAGATAGAGGGCATGTCGGACGCAGGCAACATGAACGCGCGCGACTTCATCGGCTTCACCTACCGCCATGCGAAGCCGGCAATGGCGCTCGGCACTGTCCGTGGCGACGCGGGCAACAACAACGGCGGCGTTGCAACCATTCTCTAGAAACGGCTGTTCGGAGGCAGCTCGGAAACCCGTTTCATCCTCGCTCGGTCCATTCATATCATATCCTATTCGTATTCATTCATATCATATATACAACCATACTCACACTCATAGAGAGCAATTGTCATTTCATCCTGGCAAGGTGGTCCCAATTGAACTGGGCCCGTCCGTCGTTACTAGTCGTTCCTTACTGCGTTGAATCGCTTGTCGCGCTGGCCTTTCTCTCGGCGCCCGGCGGGAACTCGGCGCTCAGCTCGCTCGCATCGATGATCGCGGCAATCTCGTCCAGCTTGGCCGCTGTCTTGGCCACATGCTCGTTGAGGAGGTCGAAATTGCGGTCGTCATACAGGCGCGAGTACAGTTCGTCGGGATCCCCGATGTTGAGCAGCTCGCGGTAGTGTTCGAGGCCTACGTTGCCCTCCTCGCGGGTCATCTCCTCGGCAATTGCGATCTGCATGTCGCGGAGCTGATAAAGCTTGTCGGCGTGCTCGACGCCGAGGAACCCGCGCTGCTGCTGGATCAGCTTCGCGCGCTCGGTGTCACGGTCGAGCTCCTCGAGGTCGGCCCACAGGCGGTCGTGGGTGGTGATTGGCGGCACCGCCTCGGGAATCTGGTCCACAAGGAGTTTCTCATCATCTATGCTGTGTATCGACTCCATCCGGCGCAGCTGCCGCGGCCCGGGTCTCACACAGCTGAATGGCAGCGCACTACCGCGTGGGCGGGTGCTCCTTACCTAACCGGATCACTCGACACCTGGGCGCGACAACAAGCAGGTCCATTGAGACCCGGCCCGGATTGGAGCACTACCGAGACACGTCGATGCGATGAAACTTCTTTGGGTGAAGCGGCCAGTCCCCGATAACTATGTTGACCCCTCGTTTTTGTCGCAGCTCAAGCGGAACCAGAGCGTCGTGCACTACCGCCTGAGCACCATCATTGACGACTCCTCGGTTCTGCTCACAAACATCGCGCTTTCCGTCACGTTCGCGCTCTCGTTTGTGTCAATACACCTCTACAAAATCAGCCCCTGGCTGTTTGTCGGCCTCTCCTCGATTGTCGGCACCGCGCTGGCACTCAAATGGGCGTGCAGCGTTCCCGCGCCCTACCGCATTGCTGCTGTGAAGTCAGTCGCCCTGATCATCTTCGCGGTGGTGGCCCTCACCCCAGTGTTCAGAAGCCTTACCGAATCCACGTCCTCAGACTCGATTTGGGCGATCAGCGGCTGGCTTTTGCTGGCCAACGTTGCCGTCTCGTCCCGCGCAAGCGTCGCACTCTCCACAAACACCGCATTGGCAGCCACGATTGTTCTTGCCAGCCGCCTCGGGACCTCGGTCGCGGTGCTGGGCTTCGTGTCGTTCAGCATCCAGACCTACGTCGCCCTCCCGACCGCGATGATCTGGCTGCGCGCCCGCAAGGAGACGAAGCCATTGGCGTGGTGTCTATGCGTTACGGTGTGCGTGAGCTCAGACTTTCTTGTCTCATGGGTGTTCGGCGTCTACATGCTCGTTGCGTGGCTAGTCGCGCAGGCGTTTTTGCTCATTGGCATTCCGTCCATATTTATTACTCTGCAGAAGCACAAGGATCAAATATCTGGTCCATGGGATCCTGCCAAGCCAAAGCTGGACTAGCACAGCTCTGCAATAGAAATTATTGTATTTAAGTCTTGTTTAGCCAACTGTAACCACCAGTAACACCCGCGTGCAGCCTCCATAACGCGTCTCGTTCGTGTTGGTCACCGCAGACAGCGGTCGGTGGGCAAGGGCAATCGACAGCGATCTGGGGTTTATTAATTAGTACCTGGAAATTTCAGTGACTCACTTAGTGCAAATGCTCAAGTTCGCACGTCAGTATAGCACGGCTGTTCAGAAGCTCAAGATTGGCTTGATCCCCGGTGACGGAATCGGGCACGAGGTGATCCCTGCGGGCCGCGCGGTGCTCGAAGCGCTGCCTGCCGAGTTCCGCCTGCAGTTCGAGTTCGTGCATGCCGATGCCGGGTTTGACCATTTCAAGAAAACCGGCGTCGCCCTGCCCCAGGAGACGATCGAGCTCTTGAAGAGCGAGTGCCAGGGCGCGCTCTTCGGCGCAGTGTCGTCCCCCACTGTCAAGGTCGCTGGCTACTCGAGCCCTATCGTCGCTCTCCGCAAGCAGCTCGGGCTCTACGCGAATGTGCGCCCTATCAAGTCAGTGCTGCCCACCGACCACCTCACCGACCTCGTTATTGTGCGTGAAAATACCGAGGATCTCTATGTTAAGGAGGAAAAGACGTACACGAACGACGATGGAACAAAAGTTGCCGAGGCGATCAAGCGGATAAGTGAGACTGCGAGCAAGCGGATCGGCGCCATGGCGTTCCGAATCGCTGCCCAGCGTGCCACCCTGCGCGAAATAGACCCCAGCTCGAGCCACCACAAGGGCCGCGGTGTTGTCACCGTGACGCACAAGTCCAATGTGCTGTCGCAGAGTGACGGCCTGTTCCGGGAGACCATCAGGTCGCTGTACGATGCCCAGCCGGCCGCCTTCCGTGACCAGATCGAGTACCGCGAGCAGATTGTCGACTCTATGGTCTACAAGTTGTTCAGGGACCCGTCCGAGTTCGATGTTGTTGTAGCCCCGAACCTGTACGGAGATATCTTGAGCGACGGTGCGGCCGCACTAGTTGGCTCGCTGGGGGTCGTGCACTCTGCTAACGTTGGCGACTCTTTTGTTGTTGGTGAGCCCACGCACGGCTCGGCCCCGGACATCATGGGCCAGAACATCTCGAACCCCGTAGCCACGATCCGCTCTACTGCGCTCATGCTCGAGTTCCTCGGCCACCCCCAGGCGGCTGGACGAATCTACAAGGCGGTCAATGAAAGCTTGCTGGCGGGAATTGTCACCCCCGATCTCGGCGGCAAGTACAGCACCACTCAGGTCACCGAGGACATCATCACGCGCCTCTAAGCATCGAGATGACACCAAAAAAGCAGAAGCACTGATGAATGAAAATCTTTTACGTGATTAGACGAGAAACATAGTATGACAACCATCTAATGAACAGCTAGTTAGTCGCGGATTTTTTCGAAGCAAGCGGCAAAAAACCCGATCCCGCCATCGGTGCGGGGCTCCACGCGGATGCAACCTTCGGCAAGGCTGCCCAGCTCGGATTCGAGGCCTCTTCGAGGCCATGCAGGAAGTACGCGGGATTTGGGTGCTAGTTGATACTTCTTGGCGATCGCAGGGACCTCTAAAAGCCGCTTGACCACGCGCTCATTTTCTTCGGCATGTATAGAGCAGGTTGAGTACACGACGCGCTCGGCATCGAATCGTAATGCATGTTGAACGATTTGAAATTGAAACTCACTGAGCTTCGCTAGTCGTTCAGGGGTGGTAGTGGTAGCTCTAAAGATCCCTGAGCCCGAGCACGAAGGATCTACAATGATCCCATCAACTGGAAATGGGTCGCGCTGAGTGAAGTCCATGACCTCGACGTCCACGCTGTCAGACAGTTTCGCAGTGCCAAGCATCTTCTTCAATATGGCCGCCCGCTTGGGGTCGCGCTCGAACGCAGTGACGTGATGCGACAAGGCAGCCAGCTGGCTTGTCTTATTACCAGGCGCCGCGCAGGAGTCTATGTACCTCCCGTTGCTCCGCGGGTCCATAATCGTGACAGGGATGCATGAGGCTCTGTCCTGGATAATTATTTGCCCTGCCACGTATTCAGCAATCTTAGCCACTTGAATTGATGGGTGTATCGCATACAAAAATGGGATGTACTTGTCTTTGTACCAGCTTTTGGGTCCCACGTTCTGCCAGCTGCTCACTTCTGTAAGCCCAAGGCGCTCAAAGCACGCCGACAGCGAGTCGTTTGGAAGCATTCCTTTATTGACACGGATCCAGCGTACTGGTGGTTCATCGCTCTCGGTAGTGTCTATGAGGGATGGATGCTTGAGCTTGTATTTGACAAGTTCAGCATTGAGCCGTGTCTTGTGGCGCAAAACCGCGTCCTTTTCGAGACACTTGCCACAGGACAAACGCCCCTGACCCAAGAGCAGATCATAAGCCATGACCAGAGCTACGCGACTCTCCAGCCGCCGTTCTGCCTTGAGAATCTGGCTCGCAGCGACTATATGGGTTAGGGCCGTGCGGTGCTTCATGGTCTCTCGTACCAGCGCGTAGAGTTGCTTAAGATGCTTCTGGTCACCTTTGCCATTGTAAATGCGATTGCGCAGTGTCCCCGCACCGTCGTCCAGGTATTTTGCCGCCTCCCTGTACAGCATTATGCACCCGTGTGACTCCTGTAGAGAAGATGGCAGTCTACAGGGAAATGAAAAATAAATCTTAGGTAACCACTTCACATGGTGAAAGCGAGCTCGAAAGCGAAATGACACGGTTAGGGTCGCGGTATCGCTCAACGCACATCACCTCTCTAGCCAGTTGAATCTTTAGGCAGAATACGATTTGACCCAGTCCACCTTTAACGTCATTCCAGAAAAGTCGTCCGTACTCGTATAATCGTATAGCAGCTCCAACATGAAGCTCAACCCGCGCAGCACTGTGTAGAACCCGTTTCCGCTTCGATTGCCCGAGACAAGATACTTCGAGAGTACATGCAGTGATAGCAGCATATTAGCAACGTACATTGCGAAGACTCGGAGCCGAGAGGTGGCGGAGGTTGCATCACGGGTGCGCCAGTACAGCATGATCATCCACAAACCAGCACTCGCATCGTGAACCATTGACAGAACACCGTGCGTCTGGAGGTCATCGTGACGAGTGATGCACGTCTGCGCGAGCCATAGCCCAAATCTTAGCAATCCTGCACCAAGCAGTCTCGTTGAGCGCGTGCGCACGAACCAGAGCAGAATGAGCGCGAAATGGGGCAACACGGCACATGCTATACCAATCTGGAACAGCGGGCGCGCGGGATAGATCGCGCCAAGCGCCGCCGGCCAGACTACGAGTCCGGGGCTGACAGCAAACGCGACGAAATACGCTGCCAGCGACGTGTACACGTACGCTATGGGCACATATCGCGCCGAGAGCATGGTTCGAATAAACAGGTGTACGCGGCGGCTAGGGTCCCTTTCCACCGCTGACAGCCAGCCAGCCTACCGCTCCACGCGCGTCGCATCTGTACCATTGGACGAGGACTTATGTCGCGGCAACCTGGTATTGGAGATTTATGACTCGATAGATGACTTGCGACCCTCTCTGGAAATTAGTGCAAGTCTTCATGCTTGCGCATGAGCTGGCTACCAGCCTCACCCATTCCAAACAGTCCATCACTTTTAAAGTTACACGCTATGAGATACAATAAATAAACGGAGGCCATAGAGAGCCCATCATCCTCTACTTGCGGGAGAGTTTCTTCATAATTCCCGCTACAACGTCATATGTCTTGACCTCTTCAAATACCACCGCGGGAAGCTCGTAGATATGCGGTCGCAACGGTCTTGGCGGAAGCATGTATCCGAATGCGCAGGGTCGGAGCTCGAGCGCAATATCAGCGTCGTCGCTCTCTTGCTCGGCTAGCTGCACCTTAATTACGCGCTGCTGCTGCCCGATCTTCTGTTTTGCGGCCTTCGCGCGCTTTTGCTTTGCCTGCAGCCTCTTGCGCTCGGCATCCCCCGGTCGCGAGTCGCGACGGTTGTACCTTGCGTTATACTCTTCGAATTTTTGCAGAAAATGCTGGATCTCGCCGAGCGCAAGATCGCGCTTGCGCCGGAGCTCATTGTTATCGCTTGTGTCGTTGATCTTCACCACTTTCTCGATGTAGGCTTTCCAATCGGCCTTGAGAAGCTGCTCACGCTGCTGGCGTACGCGTGATGCCGTGATCATTAGCTGCTGCCGCTCGAGCATATGCATCCGACGCTCTTCGCGCTCCATGCGTCGGTGGTGCCCGACGAATAGGCTAGTATGGAGCGGGTCATTCTCCATCAGCGGCTCAGGATCGGCCTCCTCGCTGAGTGCTGGCGACGCAGGCTGTTTCCGGTCGAGGGCGTCCAGATGCTCGTACTGCGATTTCAGCGCATCGAGCGTTTCCGGGGGGAGGTCGCTAACGTCCAACACAAAGGGCTCATCATAGTCGGCATCCGTGAGAGCGAAGTCGAAAAACGGCTCGCTTTTATCCTGGCTACGAGCCCGCTTTTCTCTCATGCATACGTAGGTGAGCGTTCGTAATCAATCAAACCACCCCTCCTCACAATATTGTCGGAACGCTCGGGCCCGCGGCAAGTAAAACCTAACTCACAAGACGCTTGTAAACCTAATTATAAAACCAGTAGGCTCATGAGGTCGAATTCTGCGCCCTGCGTCAAATCAGCTTGATGAATCACCACGTACTGCTACTGCATCACCACGCAGTTTCCTTGTCGTATCTTCGGGGCGCACAACGTTCCAATATGAGCACTGCCCGCGCTTGCATACTCAAGAGAGTAAGCGGCAGCTAGGAGTGGCAAGCCATGTTAGGTCTGTTAAATAACCTTCAGGCTCTGGCTCAGACGGTCGTTGTTGATAAGATTCCTGTCACACAGCTGCGGTAACGTGACGGTAGTACTAGAGTGAACCAGGGTCATCGGTTTCCGATCAGCGGTCAGTCGCAGTCGCCAGGGGTTTGAAAAATTAGCAGATATTTTTGTGCAGTGGTGAATCGCCTCGCGATCGAGCTTGTTTTCACATCAGTATCAACCTTCTCTTGTGGACGGTCTCGGTGGGGCTTGTGCCTCACTATAAACTATAGAGTCATCTACACAGGTGCACGAGTCTAAACACGTATAGCAAAATTTAGAAATACATCAGCAACGTCGAGATGCGGTGTTGCCCATGCGGATGCCACTTAGGTCCGCGGAATAAGCTTCTCTTGAGGTTTTACAATAGGTCGGGCCTTTCTTTGTGAAGCAAAGCAGCAGCGCGTACTGAGCGAGTTCGTGCAAGCAGATAGATGACAAGGGGTTTGACTATTTGCATCATGGCAGATCAATGTTGAGGGAAGAATTCCGGATGGCCCGGTGAAATTGGCTTGGAGGGCATTTAAGGGGTGTTCACTTTTAAGCAATCACCTTTGCTTGCTTGCGAGCTTGGTTCCCGCCTGTAGCTTAGGTCCGTGCAATTGGGGTGTATGGCGCTGTTGGCGATCATTGAACATATACATGGCGGTGGAGCTTAAGAACGCAAGGGGCCACCAACTGTTCAAGTAGAGGCAGGGTAACTGGAACCAGCATATGTCAAGGTACATATCTAGACAGCATGCCCAGAAGCAGCTTTTGTATCACGACCGCTCATGGCCTGGCTGAGCAAGGAGACCGAGACAAAGATTCGTCGCACCGATTAGTAGTCAGAATAATGTAGTTAATCCGAGCCCCGGCAAATTTCAATAAAATATTTTGACACGTAACTGTGCAAAGGCTCCTCCGCTATCAACATGTAGCCCATGGTATCTAATTTGATCTCTCTCGACCCTCTATTTAACCGCTCATTACAGTATGGTTGCCAGACTTGGCGTTGCTGACCCATACACCACCCGTGGTCACATTTCCCAACCTCTGACGGGTGCGTGCGATGACTCCGTCGCGTCCCCCTCCTGCAGCGGAAAATCTGAGTAGGTGAGAAGAGGGCTTGAAAAGCTTCCTTCAATTTCTTATCAGCAACCTGCAGGTTGGAGTTCTATTTAACCCGCTGTTTCGGCCGAGTTGCGCTGGATTCCAGCTTACTCTTCGAGCCAAGCAGCGAGCTTCCGTTCCCCCCCTGCGTGAAGGCTTGGCTGCGGGCAAGGGTAAGTGACATATTGCACACAGACCACATACCCATCGAGAAAGAGCACGCCCAGCAAGTAAACCAACACTCTCTCAAGGTTCCTTGACGAGCACGACCTTCCGAAATACTTGAGGGTCCTGCGTCGCTCTAGACTAGACCAATGAAGCTAAATCTGGTGCGCCGGAATGCTCTGTACGCTCTTTTCAGTATCATCGTGGTGCTCTATGCCGAATGGCACTACCCGTCTAAGGTCCTCTCCGAGTGCAAATGGCCATTGGGACCCACAGCATCCCATGTGGCGCTGATTGCAGACCCGCAACTGGTGGATAAACACATGTACCCCAAGCGTAACCGGGTGCTGCTGTGGATAACAGAGTACATTTCCGACCTGTTCATGGCCCGGAACTTCCGGTTGATCCACAAAATTATGAAACCGGACCACATATTCTTCCTGGGCGATCTATTCGATGGTGGCCGCGAGTGGGGTGACGAGCAGTGGAATGAGGAGTTTGGGCGATGGCAAAAGGTCTTCCCGCTGTCCTTCACGATTCCACACTACCAAAATCTGCCCGGAAACCACGACGTTGGCAGCGAGGAGGATATTGTCCCGTGGGCAATGCAGCGGTTCCAGGATGCTTTCGGCCCGGCGAACCAGGAGTTCGTGATCGCCAATCAGCACATCATCACCCTGGACACAAATAGTATGTTGAGCAACAATGAGACCATGAAGCGGCCCGTCGAAGACTTCTTTGAGAAAATCGCGTCAGAGCGGGCGCAGCACGACCCCCTGATTGTCCTCACGCATATCCCTCTGTATCGAAAAGAGGACTCGTACTGCGGCTTCGAGCGGGAGACGCTGCCGTTCAGCTGGGTCAAGGGGATCCAGTACATCACAGAGGTGCATCCGGATGTCACTGATCGGATCCTCGCTGAGCTGCGACCCGCCATGATATTCTCGGGAGACGACCATGATGCCTGCAAGTACACGCACCAGTATCAGATTGGTGACGATTTTTTCGGCGCGGAGGAGAACACTGTCAAGTCGTTCAGCATGAATACCAAGATCAAGCGCCCGGGGTTCCAGCTGCTGTCTCTCGACACACATAAGCGTCAGGAAACCGAGCTGTGCCTGGTTGGAGAGCCGTTCTGGCCCTTTATTCTCCAGGGTGTTGCTTTCACGGCATTGTTTGTTGTGATGCTGCTCATCCATGCTACAGCTGTGCTGGGCCAACGCAGCCGTAGTTACTTGCCTGTGTCGGTGAGCCTTGGCAAGCCTGTGCCAAATACGCGCGCAGCTGCGCGGGCGAATAGCAGCCTTCTCTATGGGATTCTCACGAGTTTCGGCGGTTGGGCTTTTGGCCAATTCATAGTGCATTGGTGGTCGTATGCTAGGATATGAAATTGGACTTTGAGCTTGCATGGGAATCTTGTGTTGAATGACGACGAGGTGGGTAATCCAATCCACATTGAAGTAGTACATACCGTTGCCTGCCTTTCCCCGGCTAGAGCGACGCACCAAAAGAGCACTTGTTGCTTTTATAGATTGAAGCCTGAAAAGAGCGCAGTTTCACTGATAACGTAAATAGCTCGTCGAATTTCGACTACCTTTATTCCTCATTTTCTAGATAATTGTTGATAAATACCGAGTGGCCACGACGAGGGTGACAGCCAAAACTCTAATAATAAATAGGTCATCATTGCAGCGCATCCATTTTGGTGGGCATGGTTCAAAAAGAGCGCTGTGGTATGCAAGACGGTCCGTTTGAATCAAAGCAATCCAGTAGGTGAGGGACCGGCGTTCTGGTCGTTGAAAACACTGGTGTCTGTGAATCTATATACATCGGAAGCGGTAAATGTGAACATGCGAGTCACAACGTCCTTATCCATCGTGAGGACCTCTTCATTTGTAAACGTGAGATAGTCTTCAGCAGTGAACGTGAAGAGCCTAGTCCAACCAGCATGATCTGAACGGGGGCCCGCAGCCGTCGTTATCGCACTGCCAGGGTTCGCCAGCGAGCGCGCCGGTGCGACAGTTGGAGATGGAACACTATAATCAGTAGAGCTTTCTGGTTGCACGCTAGCCGAAGTGGCTCCACCATCGGTCAATGGGGGGAACTCCCCAAATCCACCAGTACTACTTGGCTCTGATGAAGTTGCTGAATCGGTTACCGCTGAGAAGCCAGCGAACCCATCAGTGGTGGTACTGTCGTCGCTCTGATCGTTATCGTCTTGGTCACTGTCATGATCTCCAACTAGTGCTGTGATAGCAGAGCCAATACTGTCTCTCAGATCTGTGAATATCTCCTCGATGTTACTAAATGCCTTGAACGGGCTTTCGAATAACTGCGCTATCGCTGACTCCAGCGATTTGACACTCTTCTTTAGATTCGCCAGTGTAGACACAAGGCGTACTTTCAACTCGGTGGAGTGGCTCGCGCCATTCCCAGAATCGCTGGCATCGCTGGTATCGCTTTCGCTACTATCCTCCTCGTCGAGCTTCATGAAATTGACCGACGGACACGAGGATTGAATCGACGCGAACGTCGTACTGATTTCTCTGACCATTTGCGTAGTCTCCCTTGCAGTTTCCAGTAGGATTCTTGGAAATTGCAGAAAAGAAAATCTTGTTCGACGTGCTTGCTGCAAGGTCTGTTCGATCCCAAATCGAGACTGGTCTATTGATCTCAGAGTGTTCTCCAGTCTTTCTACTATGCTGTTGGAAATACCGCCCCCGCAGTTTGAGCGGGCTGGGGGTTTGCGGTATGGACGTGGAATGTACTGTGGACGGCGATATGGTTGAATTGCACCATAACCATAGTACGGTCTGCTATCATAGCGAGGGGGTTGGTATGGACTGTACCCTCTGAAGGGTGGCATGGCATACTTCTGGTGATTTTCTGGTAGGTCATGACGGTCGAATACGTTGGTAATCTCCAGAGTCTCCAGGGGTTCAGCGGGCGCTATTGCAGCCAAGAGGGGGCCAGGGAGGGCGATTGCTAAATAAACAGTCCGCATTTTAGATCTGCGTTGTGGTGTTTGGCGCTGCTAATGGAGATATACATATACCATATTGGTCTGCTATAAGATCTGGACCCGGAGAAGGTTTTCGGTCCGATCGAAGGGCCATGACCATCATGCTTAACCTAAATTTATTGCGCTTTTGCAAATCAAGAGAACTGTTAGGGGCGAATGTGGCGCTAGCTGAGCGCCCGCCAACTGGATTTATTGGGGGCGGGCGAACTAATACGAGTTTATAGACTTCAGCATCAACAGAACAGAAAATTAATTTGATTAAAGCTTTGACTTCGGTTCCTGAGCAGGATTGAAGAACACCACTGTGCAGGTTATATCATCGCGGAACCGCCGAGACATTGGGGCCGGGATGCTGAGAAGCATTGACACCTTTTTCACCTCGGCACCGCCGAGTGCGTTGTGGATAAGGTGGGTAGCCGCATTGGAATCGGAAACGGTGGGCTGTAGCGGGCCCCACCCCATGCTTCCCGGCCGGAAAGCGGTTTTAGGGGATTGAGAAGCATCACTATGATCCGTGACGCCTGTGTTGGGCAGATGGGGAATCACTGGGTTCTTCTCGAGCCAGTCTGCGACCAAGCTGACAACCTGTTCATTGGACAGCCACTCATACAGACCATCGCAGCCGAGAACCATGAACGCTGGACGCGTAGGATCAAGCTTTGTGGTGCTAATCACCGGCTTAGCGGTCATATAAGGGGGCGTGCGTAGGAGCGACGGTGTTGGGCGCATGTAGAACCTGGATCGCAAGCTGGCCTGCTCATCACGAGTCCATTTGGTTACGGCGTCACCAAACACTCGCGACGGCTGGTAGCCCAGAACCCGGCCGTTGTTGACGATCGATGGGGGGTCGTTAGGATGTTCACGCCGGATGCGCCTGGCTTCTTCAGGGTTGTCACCGGTTTGATCAATGGTCATATTGCGGGCGTGCCACATACCCTTCGAGTCCTGGACTCCCAGCACTGCCCTTGAATCGCCGACCAAAGCGACTTTAAGCACGCTGCGCACCGGATTATACATTGCGAGCATGGCACAGGACCCGGTCATTGCAACGGGTAGCGCGGCGGCAGCAAGCTCAGTGTCGCCCTTCTTCAGTGCCTGGAGCGGGCGCTGCAGAATGTCTCTGTCGAGGGTTGTGAACCCCGTGGAAACGATTTCATCGACGTCAGCATCGGTGAGCGACGATTCCGGCTTCGAAGGGCCCAATCCAAAGAAGCTCCCCGCCAGCTTGTTTTGGTAGGCAGCGTTGACATATGGGAGCAGATTGGCGGCGATGTGGTTGCTGGTGCACCACCCGCTGTGTCCGTCGAAGATCCCCCAGCACCGCCACTCGCCGACGCGGCCCTGGACATTGCCGTCCTCGCCGAGCGAGCGCACCTCGGAGAGGTCGAACAGCGTCGTGCTGTCGTGGCCGTGGAGCTCGTGGTAGGCGGCCTTGAGCTCGGCGCCTTTGAGGAGATGCGGCGGCATGCGCGCTTCGTTGCGGACTTTACTTGTGTACGCAGCGTATGCAAGGGACCCTGCGACGATGCCTGCGCCTATAATCACCGGACGCGACGAGAGATTAGCAACGCGCGGCATATCTCCGAGGCAATCAGATGTGCAAACAGCCGAGAGCACGGTGGCGAATGCTGAGTTTATAAACGGCACCGCCCTTGTTTACTGTCCCTTACCCGCGCTCACGACCCGCAGCTGTGTATGGCCTGCTGGTGGTGACTGGAGGTGGTGACGGGTGGTGGTGCATGGAGTCGGCTCTGGTTGAGCTAGTGCTGGAGTCCCCGGACCGGGTGCTTTTGTACGGCACAATTGCCGAGGTGCTGGATATTCCCGTGGGCGATGTAGAGCTGCTTCTGCTGCGGGCCATGGACAACGGCGCCGTCAGCGGCCGCGTCGACGCGCAGCGCGGGCGTTTTGTGGTTGATGGGACCCGCGCGCCGGTGGTAACACCTGAGCGCGTGCGCGCGGCAGCAGCCGGCCTGGATGTGCTTGAGTCGCAGCTGACTGCGCAGCTGAACATACGGAAGCGGAGCCGCAACGACATGGAAGATCGTGCGATCCCTTGACTACGCAGCTTGCAATCAAATGCTCCATCGCGATTGGCCTCAGTCTCTTTTGGTCCACCTAAGTTGCACCTAAGGTGCACCCAAGGTGCACCACAGGCCGTGATAATTCGCTTGACTTGGAAGGCCCGCCAACATTAGAGTACGGACCTGCTTTCAGATGAAGAGCGTTAGGTAGAGATTTATATTATTTAGGCGGTCCAGAGCGCCTTGGCCGCGCCGACCAGACCCTCCTCCTCAGTCTCGAGCTTGTACACGCCGTAGAGAGCCACGGCGCTGCCGGTGTAGAGCAGGTAGAAGCAGGCCTTGTTGAGCTTCGGGAAGCGGCGCGGCGGAATGTAGTCTGTAATGCATGCGCCGAAGCCGATCTGGCAGTGGACGACCAGCAGGGCGCCGAGCGTCGCGTCGGCGATGGGGGGCAGCGAGCCCGTGATGAACGGCCACACGGTGAGGGGCACGAGCGCGCCGCTGATGAGGCGCTCGAAGCTCCAGTGGTACGAGCCGTGGAAGCGGTCGGGCTTTGGAAGCTGCACCGCGTCGTTCACAGTGCCCTTGATATATCCTGGCGGCTGCGGGAGGCCGGCTTTGTCGAACAAAAAGCGCTTGGAGACCACAATGCTCGCGGGCTTGGGCAGCGCGCGCAGCGGGGCGGTCCTGACGGCGGGTGACAGCAGTCTCAGCATAGTCCGGGGTACTGCGGTGGGACTGCGATGGGGTAACGGGACGAAGTTCCTGGCAGGGCCTTCAGAGGGTCAGGGGTTCACTGGGAAGGGTGCGTGGTGTGTGGGAGCTCGGCCGTGTTGGCGGCGGAAGGTGGGACGATTAGAAAGCGTGTGATTGGCGGGCAAGCGACGTCGACGTGCGAAGGGCGAGTATGGCGCAAACGAACCGAATTGACGGGGCCGGCTGGCGGGGCATGAACGGCAAATTTGCAAATTGAGCTTGCTCAGCTGTGGGGTTCGCAGGGCTCGCCGAGAGCGCCCGGCGGCGTACGCAGGGGAGCGCATGGCGCGCGCGCACATCCAGCAGCCAACGGCGGTGCGTCACGTGGCGCGCCCAGGGCCACTGGTAGACCAGTGCTGACCACTCATTTTCTTCCATTATTACAACCTCACCATCGACGATGCTCCGCTTCCTCTCGAAGTCCGGCGCTGCTAAGGTGCGCCCGTTGGCGCGCGGCGTGCAGACGTTCTCGTACTCTGCTCCCAAGACCCGCACGTCGACGCTCCCGAACGGCTTCACCGTGGCCACCGAGACGCTTCCGGCAGCAAAGACGGCGACGGTGGGCGTGTGGATCGACGCCGGGTCGCGCGCCGAGAACGAGGCCAACAATGGCACTGCCCACTTCCTCGAGCATCTCAGCTTCAAGGGCACTAATAAGCGGTCGCAGAGCGAGCTCGAGCTCGAGATTGAGCAGATCGGCGGGCACCTCAACGCCTACACGTCGCGTGAGAACACCGTGTTTTACGCGAAGAGCCTGAAGGAGGACGTCCCCAAGACCGTGGACATTCTCAGCGACATTCTGCAGAACTCGAAGCTCGACCCCAAGGCGGTCGAGAACGAGCGCAGCGTCATTCTGCGCGAGGCCGAAGAGGTCGACAAGATCTACGAGGAGGTGCTGTTCGACCACCTGCACTCCGTCGCGTTCCAGGGCCAGGCCCTCGGCCGCACAATCCTCGGCCCGAAGATCAACATCGAGACGATCACGGGCAAGGAGCTCCGCGACTATATCAAGAAGAACTACCGCGCCGACCGCATGGTGCTGGTCGGCTCGGGCGCGGTTGAGCACGACGCGCTTGTTGCGCTGGCCAAGGAGCACTTCGGCGCGCTGCCGTCGAGCCCCCAGCCCGTCGAGCCCGGCCGCGGCAGCATTGTCTACGGCGACGTCTCGAACTTCGTCGGCTCCGAGGTCCGCATCCGCGACGACACCCTGCCGACCGCGCACGTCGCGATTGCCGTCGAGGGCGTCTCGTGGAGCAGCCCAGACTACTACCCGGCGCTGGTTGCCCAGGCCGTCATCGGCTCGTGGGACCGCGTGAGCGGCACCGCGAACACCCAGGGCTCGAAGCTCGCGCAGATCGTGTCGAAGAACCACCTCGCCTCCTCATTCATGTCGTTCTCGACCTCTTACAATGACACCGGTTTGTGGGGCATCTACCTCGTCAACGACGACGAGGAGACCCTCGACGACCTTGTCCACTTCACCCTCAAGCAGTGGAACCGCTTGAGCGTGGACGTCAGCGACGCCGAGGTCGAGCGCGCCAAGTCGCAGCTCAAGGCCTCGCTGCTGCTCTCGCTCGACGGCACCACCGCCTCTGCCGAGGACATCGGCCGCCAGCTCGTCACCACGGGCCGCCGCCAGTCGCCCGAGGAGGTCGAGGAGGCCGTCGACGCCGTCACCACAAAGGACGTGCGCGCGTTCGCCGACAAGTACCTGTGGGACCGTGACATTGCCATTGCCGCCCTGGGCCGCATCCATAACCTGAAGGACTACCTGCGTATCCGCAACGACATGAGCATGATGAGGTGGTAATCGTCGTTGTTGTGCCTTAAAAAGAGATAAACAACCCCAGCCCGAAAAGAAATGTTTAATATATGAATAAATCGCTAGCGCAGCCCCTTCTAACCGCTGCTGCGCGGCGCCGAGAGCTCGCTCGCTCTCTCTCTACCTTAGCCCTATGACCCACTTTGAACCGTTGATGTTGTTGGCCTCGTCATCTCATCTCATAACAGTGTATTGGTACTACAAATCGGCTCCGGCTCGACCCAGCGCGGACCAAGCGGATCAATGCTAACTTTAATTTTACGTCACTCCTCGCGATCCTCGTCCTCGTCGTCCTCGTCGGCGTCGGCTAGCCCCTCGAACTTGGGCGTCTCGTGCGAGCGCATCATCAGGTACTGCTCCTTGAACAACGGCCCGATCTTCTGGATCCACCGCTCGCGCTTGTCTAGCAACGCCTTCACCGCGGGTTTATGATCGGGAAGCTTCGCGTCGATCGACCGAGGACTGTCCGCGGCCGAAAACGACGCCGGGCTACCCGTGGCGCTCACGCTGGCGCTCTTCTTTTTCTTAGGCTTCGGCACAGGCGCCTTGGGCGCCTTCAGCCGCTTTGCGTATGCTTGGTCGACCTGCTTGTCGAGGTCCTGCAGAATCGAGGTGTACTCCTGCCACGCCAGCTGCTCCTGCACCACCGGTATCAGCCGCCGCTTGTACTGGTTGTTGCGGTGTGACACCTCCTTCAGCCTGCGCTGGAGCACGCGCAGCTCGCGGCTGATTTCGTCGTCTTCGCTACCGTTCACCCAGTCCATCTCGGTGGCCAGCGGGTCGCTGAACTCGTCGCGGTGCTGCGGCAGCGCCAGCTTATACTGGCCCTTGTTTTGCTCAAAAGTGCGAAGCAGTCCCACGTCCAAAACGCCAACATATCTGAACTCGCCCTTCACGCGCTCTTCAAGCAGCGCAAAGTCGTCGATCGACGGCGATAGCGTCATCGGCACCGGAATCGCGCTCGCCGCGTTCTCAGTGTACGGCTCAGCACCACTGCTGCCGTCCTCGCCGTCAGCCTCCTTGGCTTCCGGCATCAGAGCCGACAACAGCCGCTCCGTGAAGGGGCCCAGGCTGACCTTGTTCGGCAGCTCCAGCGTTTGGTCGCTGACATCTTGCAGGCTGCCTGCTGGCTGGTATACGCGCGCGAGCTCGGATGCTTGGGTGTGAGGCTCAGCGCTGATCGCCTTCTTTGTGGCCTGGGCCACGTCGGTGCCGGCTATCTCGGCGTCTTGCTGGGCCCACTGCTGGCGGTACCAAGGCCCCAGCGGCGGAATCGTGTACGGCGACAGTTTGTGCCCGCCGTGGATGTTGGCAGCCTCAATGCCGCCACCAACCGTGGTCTGCTGCAAGAAATGGATATCCTCATCGACAAACGGACGGAAGTATGGCTCCAGGAACGTCGCATAGGTCGACCACTGCACCTGGTTGGCCGGCTTCGCTCTCGTGTAGTCGTCCATGGGCACGGGACCGGCCACCAGCGTGGACAGATCCTCCTTGGGGTACGATACAACCCCCAGCTTGCGCTTGTAGGCCTCCTCGCTCTCGTCGTCGTCATTCTCGTCGAATAATCCAAGTGTGTGGGTCGGCAGCGCCTGCGTGGGTACAAATTCGGACTTCGGGTTGGCCACAAACTTCTTATTCCCGGGATCGCGCTGCTCCTCCTTAGGTTCTGGCTCGTCTTCCGCCGGGTCAACGTGCATCTGCGAGCCCGGGGTGCCCTTTCCGGCACCCTGTTGTTTTCGGCGCTTCGGATCTCGATCAGGAGCTTCGTCGGCTGAGCCGTCGGCATCCGGCATTGCAGCGTCGCTGCCTACGCTGTCTTCTCGCTTGCGCTTCAAGCTTGGGGTATCCGAGTGCGATCCGGCTCGCGACGGAGCGCGCGATGGGCTGTCGCCCGTACCTTCATCGTTCGACTCAGTGCGGGCACTCCTGCTTTCAGAACGCTCATCCTCAGCATTTTCATCTCGTCCCTTAGAGGTCGCGGGGCTAGCGGACCCGCTGTTGGGGGCCGGCACCGCGTCAATGTTGCTGCTCTTTGTGGACTCAGCGGCTGCCGGACTATCGTCCTCAGAATGCAACAATTCTCGGCGGTGCTTGCCGCGAACCTCGCCCTCGCGCTCGATGAGGGCTTCTGCATTCTTGAGCCGCTCCAATTGCTTGCTGAGCTCGACAATCATGGGATGTGACCGCTCGGAAATGAGCACCTCCAGCGCGGTCTGAAGCCGGCCTAGAGTGGCCTCATCGGGCACGTTATCAAGGCCCTCTTCAAGCTTGGTGAGATCAAGCTCGCCCTGCCGCGAAACCCCTCGAGGCTTCGCCGCGCTAGGCATGTCTCTGAATAACACTGTTGAGCGGTTACTTGTGAGGCCCGTCGGCGGTGCGTGACTAATGGTATCGCGACAGTGACGCGTGCATCCACCACCACACCACCATTCACGACCCACCTCACTTACCATGCTCATTCTCAATTACGCTCTCATTTCTATAGCAATATAAATTTGATCCCAAGTTGAAGAGAACTATCGTTTGGCCTCGATGATGAGGCTTTAATATATACATGGTGCGGTTAGAGCGTTGCGGAGCCGAAATAGTACTCGTCAAATAAATACAGGAAGTCGTCGAGCAGTAGCCCGGCAAGATTGATGATCGGGAACCGCGAGAGCTTGGCAGCGAGTTGGTGTAATATCGGGCCGGAGAAGTGCTCGTACATCGCACCCCGCATCAGCCACCACGCCATGTCTTTATTTCTTTGGCTGCGAATATCTCCCTCTAGGCCGGTGGACTTCCAGAGCCGCTCACTCGGGGTCGATGCCGCCGACAATTTCGACGACGCCAGCTCGATCGCCACGCCGATCACCCACGGCGTCCAGCTGCGGCGCTTCGCCCGGTACTTGTACAGCAGCAGCGCGTAAATGAGCGGCCGCAGTATGTGCAGCACCTCGGCCGCAGTACGCTGCTGGCTCAACCGCCGCACCAAGTCCATTGGCTTCCTTAAAGCATCGCTGTTCGGCGGCTGGAGGCTGAAATTGCGCGAATCTTCAAGCGATGTGGGTATTCTCTTTCCAGAGCGGTTCACCTGCTGGCCGGGGTGCAACACGCGGCCGGCAAGGCTAGCGATCTCCTCGGGGTCAAGGCCAGGGTCGTAGATGGGGATGTTCGCAGGCAGCGGCCGCTTGGAAATGGCCAGCATGACCAGCCGGATCAGCGCCTTCAGGCCCTCGATGCCTAGAACTGCCTGCCACTGACCCCGGCGGCCTCTGTAGTGGAGAGCGCTCATCTCCACGAAAAGCTCCGTTGATTTGACGATGCCCAGGCCGTACGCAAGCACCTGGTATCTCCTGCTTCTCGCATACATCGCTTTAAGAAACTTGGAGTCCGAGCCTTTGTCGTAGTCTGGAACAAGCCTCTCAACAAGCTGGTCCATGTAGAGGTTGATCAGCACCGTGAGCGAGGCCGCTGCTTCGCTTCCAAGCGCCACGAGCGGCGACTGACCTGGGAGAAACGGCGCCAGGTAAGTAATGGCGGAGTCCAGGCCACGTACTCGCGACGCATTGCGGAGCAGCAGCAGGTCCAAGGCTTTCAGTCGACCGCTTTTCTCTGAAGCTCTCATTTGAGAGATATGCGGTCTCGCTCCAGTCCCTAAGGCAGCGTTTCTATCGGCTCGCCCTGCCAGTTTCACTCCGGCACCCTAGCCACCTGACAATCCTCAGCCCATACTGGTCCCCGGAGTGGCTGACCAAGGCGGAGGGTGCGGGTGACTCAACCGAACAATGCTGCGAGAGGGTACGCGCTACTCGTGTGACCGTGAACAGGGGTCTGTGCAAGGAACAAAAGAGGTTTTTGTGGCGAACCGGCCAGATCTGGGTTAATGCATAGTTCAACGCTATCTCTTATTTGGGAAGAGAAGAAACCGCTCTAGTCTGCTGTTCTTTAAGTAACGGATTCTAGCTCTTTTTATCTCTTTGTCGATCATGTGCAACCACATGTACGTTTTCTATGACATGAGGAGGGGCGTACTGTGGTCAGGGTGGGGAACGACAAGTCCAAAAAAAGAAGACAACGAAGTTACACGGGGCAAGTAGAACAAAGTCAAATAAACGCCGGCAGTCTTCTAGCGCCCGGCTATTGGCGCCCAGTGCAGACACATGGTTACAGCCACTTTTCAAGGGAAAAAGTTGGGCATTATTCGCCATGACGGCCTCTGCGTTTCATAGAGTTGCAGCTAAAGTTAAACCCATGTAGAACACCAACTATTCTTGCTCGCTTGCCCAACGCTCTCTTGCTTATCTCGGATCAGGGCGGGCGTCATGTTCTCAAAACTGTCAGCCTCCGCTCGATCCTAGCAAGCCAAAAAAATAAGCGATCCTTGTGGCATGGGGAGTGCAGCAGGGCCCTTGTAGCATAGAACCGTATGGGGAGAAGCTTGCGCGCTTGACGCAATGCATGGCTTTCTGAGACGCACATTTAAGCCTCGGATACATCATTGCCACAGATCCATGGCAAGCCAACGAGTATTCAAAGCGGGGCTCCGCAATATGTTTAGCTCTCGAGGGTGCCCTGTCTCTCTGGCTTCCGCCGATCCGATACGGTGCACCGCGCCGGATTTAAGGGCGCATCTGGGCAGCAGAATACCCACAAATGGGTAAGGTTTGCATCCCGGAGATGGATAGCTGGGCTAGAGCAACACCTACTTGTCGGCTACAGCGCTTAGAGAGCAATCTGAGGCCGGACTATGTTGAAAGAAGCCAGGCCGGCCGCCAGCCGTTCAATTTAAGTTCATAATCCGCATCCGCGTTATGCCCGACCCCGATCCTCTCGGGCAGCCGCTACCAACGCGGCTAGACACGTTTTTTATCAGCGATTTCTTGTCGCGCACACAGTTTTCTGACAGGGTAGGGGCACGGCCGAAAACTAGGGGGAAACCGGAGACCACCTCCTCCCAACCCGATAACCAACAGTGGACCATCTGCAAAGAGCATAACCGCACACGGGCTGCAAGAGAATCTAGGCGGCTCGCATCCAGATCGCCTACTAGAGATCTGGGGCAGCAAGTATTTCCGGACAAGTGCATGAGTGAGGTCCGAGATAACCTATTTTCTGCGGCTGCAACTGATACCGGCTCCACTTCCCACTCAGAAGCGAAGAACGGTCAAATCCAAACCATGGCAGATCAGATCAGCGACGAGTCGCAGTCGTCCCTCTACACGTCTTCAGACGCTGTTCCGTTAGGTTACGTCTCATCCGCGGAGCAGTCAAAGGGATATCCGCAGCAGTACGGTGGCCCGAACCCGTCTGTTCAAGCAGAGCCGTCGCGTGCTGAACCAGGGACCGGCGAGCCCGTGGCTGCTCAAGAAACTGCTCAGGAGACTGTTCAGCGCGCAGAAGCGCGGTCGTATCAGCAGTACATAGTGCCACAGAACCAGGCCGATGCGGCAGTATCTGCTCAGTTTCCGGTTTCACAGCAGTCCCAGCCGCAGCCGTATCAGCCGCAGTACCAACAAACGATGCAGGACCAGCAAGCGCAACAACAGCAGATGCAGGAAATGCAGGAGCAGCAAATGCAGCAGCTGCAACTACAGCATCAGCATCAACAGCAGCAACAGCAGCAACAGCAGCAGCTCCAACAACAACAGCTCCAACAGCAGCAGCTCCAGCAGGTTCAGTCGCAGGCAAGCGCTGGCGCTATGCCCCTGCCGACCCCTGACTCTGAGTATGTGACCCGTGGCAAGTACGCGCTGCGGGACTTCGACATCGAGCGCACGCTCGGCACAGGGTCGTTTGGTCGCGTCCATCTGGTGCGCAGCGTCCACAACCACCGATACTACGCGATGAAGGTGCTGCGTAAGGCGCAGGTGGTGCGGATGAAGCAGATTGCCCACACGAACGACGAGCGCCGCATCTTGAAGAAGGTGAACTTTCCGTTTTTCATCCGTCTTTGGGGCACCTTCCAGGACCAAAAGAACCTTTTCATGGTGATGGAGTACATCGAGGGCGGCGAGCTATTTAGCCTGCTCCGCAAATCACGGCGGTTTCCGAGCCCCGTCGCCAAGTTTTACGCCAGCGAGGTTGTTCTCGCGCTTGAGTATCTCCACAACCAGAACATTTTGTACAGAGACCTCAAGCCAGAGAACATCCTTCTTGACAAAAATGGGCACATCAAGATCACCGACTTTGGGTTCTCGAAAGAAGTGCCGGACGTGACGTGGACGCTGTGCGGTACGCCGGACTACATTGCCCCCGAGGTCGTCGCCTCGAAGCCCTACAACAAGAGCGTCGACTGGTGGTCGCTGGGCGTGCTTATTTTCGAGATGCTCACTGGCTACACGCCGTTCTTTTCGCAAACCCATATGAGCACGTACGAAAAGATCTTGAAGTGCGACGTCCAGTACCCTTCATATCTTCAGCCCACCGCCGTCGACCTTCTCAAGCGCCTCATCACGAAGGATCTGTCCATGCGGTTGGGCAACCTCAACGGCGGCGCCGCCGATATCAAGGCCCACCCGTGGTTCGCGGAAGTGGTGTGGGAGAAGCTGTTGAGCAGGTCAATAGAGACGCCATACGAGCCTCCTATCCAGGTTGGTGTTGGCGACTCTTCGCAGTTCGAGCTGTATCAAGAGGAAGCCACAGAGTATGGAGCACAAGGCCCGGATCCCTATGCTGCGTATTTCGTCGATTTTTAGATACGCCAGTGAAAAAAGCACCCGTTACGTGACGACTTAAAAACTTAAACCACATAAAACTAACGCATGCGTATGTGTACGTCTCGCACTCCTTTTTGACGCCGTGTGATGGAAACAAGCGATGGTTGCCGCTAGGCTACGCCGCCTGTGAACCACTCCCTCTCTCCAAGCATGTTTGCACACTTCGCGTCCTGCCACAAGCTGCAGTTAACGATAATGCTTTTCCTTATTCAGGGTTCTCTATTCATACAATAGTACAGTTTACAAAGAAAGCCGCGCCTGCACGGCCACTAATCCCTTCGACCGCAGCACGGTTATTGAAGAGTCGGTAAGTTAGCAGTGCTGGAGTTCTTCAACTCTGCTTGATTGCAAACATGGATGCTGCGGCCCCACTCGGAATTCAATATCTGCTTGCCAGTGATCCGGCGGCTCGGAACCGGGTCCAGAATGCTGTAGATCACATAGACGCATTTTGAGGGCGAGAGACGCTCGACAGGCGTGAAGCCCTTCGACGTCTTGCGATCGCGGAGGTACTTCGCGTAGTGGTCGTCCTCATCAGCGTGCGCTTTGCGCCATAGGTAACTTCCCGTACGGGAGACCATGTATATGATGCCAAGGGCCCAAATATCTGCAGCACGGGGGTCGAAGGCTTTGCCTTTGAACTCCTCGGGAGCAATGTAAGGGCCCGACCCGACCACACCCTTCGAGTAGTGCACGTCGGTCTCCCACGCCATGCGGAAACACTCACCGTTGCCAAAGTCGCTGATTTTGCACACGCCGTTCTGCGTGAGCAAGATGTTCTCCGGCTTAAGGTCGCAGTGCGCAACACCCATAGAATGCATGTACACAACGCCGCGGAGTATCTGCTTGAAGAAGCAATCGGCCTCGGTCGCGCTGAGGCCGGTGCCGCTGCTCAAAATCAAAGAGTACAGATCTCCGCCGGAGCAGTACTCCATGATCTGGCAGCACCCACCTTGAGTGTCCTTCATCAGATCGATGGTGAGAATGATGTTTGTGTGTCGAAGCGAGGAACTGATGCAGAACTCAGACATGAGCCGGTCGTGGTACGCCTTCAGTGACTCATTGCCGCGCTTGCGAAACTCTTTGACTGCGTATAGCTGCTCCTTGCCATTCTCTTGCTTGTGCGAAATCCGAACAACGCCGTAGGAGCCACGGCCAATCACCTCCTGGCACCTCCCATACTTCTGGGCCAGGGACCTTGCTGTGACCTCGTGGATCTCCGGCGTGTACACTGCATCCATCTTCTCGTCGCGCCCAATCCCAGACGTGCGCTTAGCCTGGTGGGAAGACCCGTTAACGCGGCCCACCTCGACTTCTCCATTGGCCAGCTTGTTGACTAGGCCGTGCATCAGCGTCAGCCTCACCTTGTCCTCGGAAGCATCCGGCTGCTTCATGAACTCGGGGATCGCAGAGACCGCGTCGTTGCCGACCTTCTGCCCGGTGCCAACAATCTCGCGCAGCATCCGGCCCAGCTTCTCTTGGCGGCGCGTGTTTTTGAGATGGTGCTCGTGGCTGCCGTCGGGAAGCACAACAATGCGGCGCAGGTCCACGCACGACGCGCTGTGGGCCTGCGAGAGCTGTGCCCGCGACGATGTCGAGTTCTCGCGGCTCACGGTGGGGGTGGTACCACGCACAGAGCCGACCGACGGGTGCCGCGACGACTCTGGTGTCGAGGAGATCGACACCGGCGGGGAGTACACCCGAGTGGCGACAACCACATCGCCCGACTTCTGGGGGACGGCTACCAGGCTGTCCACGTGCGAAACAGAGGGTTTCAGCGAGCTGAAGTACGCGGGCGAGGGGGACTCGGGTCTTTCGATGTCTCCGGTGTACGGCGTGAAGTCCGGGCTGGGATAAACTGCTGTCTGGTTTTCATTGAGTGTGGTGACAGCAGCTTTCTTGACGAAAATATTCTTAAACCCCATTATTCAGAAGAGTGGTGAGGGGCTGATCAAGGCAAACAGCCGAATGCAGCCTTTCGACTTTCGCCAGGCGCTTTAAAGCACTAGAGACTAGTGAAAGACACTAAGATCGGAGTTCCTGTGTGAGCTTGGATGTCAAGGAAGGTGGGAGAAATCGCCGAAATTTTACACCATCACTTCTGGGCCCCGGAGCCCTCCCATCTGTCATCGGGATTTCGCGTAAGGCATGCGGCTTTCGATTAGCTAATCTTTTTTTACCCACTCTTTACTTCAAAACCGGCTTGGTAGGGCTGTTGTTTCCCCTAAAACGGTCGCTTAGTTTGACCGTCCTGGGCACGTTCAGCAAGGCCGGAAAACCTTCATGGGGGAAAACAGGGGAGAAGCCGCCACCTCCACGATCACCGAAAAATAATCCCAGGCTTTCAAAAATTATTGAATGCGTAATAAAAAATAGCCAAATAACCGCTTCTTGTTAATTGAGGTTACTGGCGTCGTATGCGCCGTTCCCCGGTTCAGATGGGCCCCCTCGGCGACGAACACACACCGTCCAATCGGGCCCGGAACCCAAGAAGGGTTTTTGCTGTGTTGGCTCCGACTCTGAGCGATGACGCAGCCCGGGAGTTAGAGCCGTGCAACCGCTACTAACGTAATGTCGGCAGAAGGCATTTTGTTTTTGCAGATTAGCTGAGGCGGGCGGGCTGCCGCCAACAGCATGTGACAACGAATCGCCGCCGGCCTTGTGCTCAGTGCGAGCCGGCCCCGATCTAGCGGCCGTGGCGGCGGGAAAGAGCTCGCACATAGCATGGGCCAGACTTCATTGATAATAGACCACGCAAGTATTGCGAATCAATAAATTATAGTACAGACTGTCTTGCCTCCCTCGTTTGCTCCCTCGCGGAGGGTCCAACAGCGCCGCTAAGGCTATGGGTATATTGGCTGAGAAATGGACTCTAGGCTTGACCTCGCATGCTCTCCATTTCAAAGTCCTCTGCATACTGGTCACCCGCAGTATCTTCGTCGTATACTCTGTGATAAACCTCGTTTCTAGAACCAACTCTGCTCGAGAACGGCAGTCCGAATTTGAGCTGAGGGTACGACCAGCGCCCAAACTTGCCGGGTTCTTTTTGCGGCAAGATCGTGATGCGGCACATGTTGAACACCACTAGACTTAGGATGGCACCGCCAGTTAGATCAACGAAATAG
This sequence comes from Entelexis gropengiesseri, assembly GCA_030579755.1. Taxonomy (NCBI): domain Eukaryota; kingdom Fungi; phylum Ascomycota; class Dipodascomycetes; order Dipodascales; family Trichomonascaceae; genus Entelexis; species Entelexis gropengiesseri. The sequence goes on along the minus strand of JAKTRO010000012.1, from coordinate 56,368 downwards.
TGGTGCGTCAAATACATGGTGGCCCACCAGATCCACATTACGTACAGGGCCACAACCGGAGCGCATGCTGGAAACAGGTAGGTCATAAAAAGCGCCTCCATCACCGCCGACCCGCTATGCAGCGACGGGAAAGCGCCGAATACTTGCGGCGAGTGGGTGAAGCCCGGAGTGTACATCTGAACGTGGAGCAGCTCGTCGATGCGGCCAAGTCCGCCAGGACTGCCTGGCATCGAGTAGTCGGCCTTCTCCAAGCCGTGCAGCTGGCGGTACCACGGCGGGGCATTGGGGAAGCACAGCTGTGTGATAACGCCAATTAGGTTCATGTAACCAAATGCAAAGTGAAATACAGGCAGCGCCGTTGGCGGCCCAAACACGAAGATGACGAAACTCAACACAAATGGGGCGCCAAAATGAATGAGGCCGTAGGGAATCCACGCCAAAATGTCGCTGACCACATTTGGAGCCGCAGCAAGCGTGTCGCTCAGGTCTCCACCGTAGAAAATCGTCTCCAGGCCGGGTAGCACACGGACAAAGATGGGCGGGCGGTAGGAAGATTGGATGAAGCGGCAGACATAGAACAGGATGAGCCAGGTTCCGGTCGGCATGAAGTTGAGAAAGAATTGGCTGAATGCTGGCGCTGTGCAAAGGTAAATTAGGACGCAAGCCATGATGGTACGAGGCAGCAGGGTCGGACTTTTGCAGATAACAAATGCAAATATGAGCGTGGGGATCATCAAGCAGTACTGGAGGTCGCGCTTGCGCCACTGGTGACGCCGGAGGCGCCTCAAGCCCTCTAAGAACGAGAGGCTTGTTTGCAGTTTCTGTAGAGTTTGGTCCGCCGGCGCATCAGCGAGAAAAGCTGCTTTCACACGCTCCCAGAGAACGGCCATTCTTCCCCGGGGACCAGGGCGGCTGATGCTTGTTTTGAAGGCCACTGTCAACGTGATGGCGCTCTAGAGCTAGCACGCTGCTTGCGATAATCCGCAAATATTCTTTAGCTTAGCTGACCATAAAAACATAACACGTATATGCAAGCAGCGAGACCAGGTGACCTCACCTCGCCTCGCTAGGCATGTGTGCCTGGGGATGACATGTACATAATAAATATGGACGACAACAGCCAAGCGCAACTGTTTACTGTTAGGGTTGTTGCTGATCTTTTAAGTCACACGGTCATACAGGCTGGCTGAGCAGCCTGCGGAGCTGCTGCATGCGAACGCTTGTCCTGTGCAATAGGCTCAGACTAGCAAGATCGCCACTAGCCGTTATGGTCGTCTCATCAGTGCGCCATTCTAGCACTCTCTGATTGAAGACGTACCTTTTTGTCGTAGCTTAGCGGCCAGAAGCACTACACTAGTTTATTACATAGGTATCCAGAGACAAAGTAGAGCTGAACGGCTCATTTTCCGGCCCCATGGAGGCGAATGGCAATGGCCCTTTGTCTTACCCCTTTTAAGGTTACCCCTGGCATATGCGGGCGGCTCAAGTGGGCTCTGCGTATTGCGCCCTGAGATCTCTCGACTCTTGTCACAGGTTCCGAGTACCGCTGCCCATATTCATGCCAACTGTAATCTTATATGGGCCACACCCTTCAACTCGATCATCTCTTCACTATCTCTCAGAACCCCTCCCAAAGTCGTGTAGGACCAGCTGCTAAGAGCTATTCCACTCTTCTCTCCCACACTCGAGCAGCGACCAATGATTGCCGCTCACAACTTTTTAGCGAGAATCATTTTCAGCGAGAACTCTCCTAAACCTGAAAGCTAGTTAGAGTTAATCGCTATGAGTTTATGAACCAGCCACAAAAAATAAGACACATATATGCTCCAAATCCAGCGTTTCTAAGCTCAGAACCAGCATGTAATGACTCACTGAAAGGATCCAGATCTAACTCCATTTAAGCAAGTGCATTGGCATTTCAATTGGTGTCGCCCTCAAAAGGACATTTTCTCCCTGCAAGGAGGGTAAGCAGCGAATGTCATCGGATCGAGAGAGGCTTCTTTCCAATGCATCTGCTGCATTGAGCTCCTCAGATGTGAGCTCAAACACCATTAGCACCCAAGATGCTTTGATCATGGGGTCTTCGAATGGTCCTATCGTGAAGAGGGAATGTAAGGTACGCGAGGCGGGGCGCGGTTCAAAATCAGCCCACGGGTTTATCAATGGCGCCCGCAACAGCACTAAGGTTCGTGCATCTCCTATCTTCAGGGTGACCAAGACGAGGAGAAGTAGCAAGGTCTTCGCGAGTCATGACCCCAAAACGGCGCCCACGACAGACGCATCGTCAGCACATTATAATCCAATCATCAGAGAATTCCGAGAATCGTGGGGAATAGAGCCTTCATGGCCGCTTGTCGCTTTTGAAGGACTGAAATTGAGTGAGGCAGTGCTACCCTTCGAGTCTAATCACTTGTCCCCTTGGCCTTCTTATGCAGCCACATTTATTGTGCCAGCAGCAATGCCTTTCATGATTCTTACCCGACCTTCCCTTGGTTCTATACTGTGCACCCCGTTCTACTCCGTCATTCTTGACTTCTGTCCTAATATTCCCGACGCTCTTTTTTCCATGCGAAGCCTCACTCTAGATCGTGTTATAATGAACACCACTTTTCGTCACGAGCTGGCTTTCAACCCCGCCTTGAAAATAGAGCTATCGGCACAGACGATGGACGCATTGAATTGCGTTGCCTTCTGGAAGCAGCTAGTGCTGGAAACAGAGGAGATCTTTGCTCACCCAGTCGTACACGGTCCCGCAACTGCTTTGCCCTTTTTCTTAGAAGGAATGGAAAAGCTCATGATAAGTGTTATGCCTCGCAATTTGAGTGCTCAGATCCGGGCATCGTTCGATTTGGACAGGCTCCTTGGGAGAGACGCATCAGAGGGACGAGGTCTGATAGAGCTCTTAGAGTTCCTGCATATCACGATCAATGCGCATGTTCATCCTAGGAGAAGGGGCTTGGCAAGAAAAATGAGCGAATACTTCGTCCAGGGACGCGAGAATCCCCAAGCCCTCGTCGCAGCTTTCAAGATTGCTGTCCACGTCGTAAATCAGACGAAGCTTGACAACATCAACGTGCAGGTGAGAGAACGCGTAACTCTCCTCGATGCCAGCTTGACATCAATTGAAAGCAACTACTACAGATCACTATTCGCCAATCAGGATGGGCGGGAGAAGTGGCGGCAATGGATTGTAAAGCAACCAACAGTCCTAGGCCTGTGCGAGAAGTGGGGAATAGCAAGCAACAGCTTGGGAGCCGTACCTCTCGATTTGATGAATTGTGCAATCGGAAAAATGACAGTGGGGCTATTTCTAAGCTTTCGTCACCGCCAGCACACGATAGATCTGAGCGCGATCTTTCCTCTGGATAAGCAGCGGATAATCAAGCTGGGAAAGCGGACCCATGAACTCATGCTCACAATCGCTGAACTCACAGCGAAGTCTATGTGCCCCGCCGAGCAGCTTAGCGACTTGCGCAACCTTATAAAGAGTGATCGGCTCCAGTCCTCGCCGCTATATTCACTTATCGAGAAACGATGTCTAGGATTTCTGGTAGTGAGCACCTTTCTAGCGGTAGCTACCAAGCCGCGTTATACCGGTGAGATTGCTAGGCGCCCCTTTTCATTTTACGGCGACATTGTATCGAATCCGCTCAATTCGATCTTGCGCGAGGCTGCAACGCTTATGGGGCTACACTGGCGTGCGGCAGGAGTGTACTTCCAGCCATCAACGCTTTTAGACGGATAGTATGCTCAATGACGGCAGTCGAACCGCAAGAAACTCGTCGGAGCCGGTATGTTGACACTCCTTCCTTTGAATCTAATATTCATACGCCCCAGAGGGCATGTCCGCATCATCACCTACTAGGATTTAGATCTTCGTGTTGAAGGATTCAACTGATATTAATTGCTTATAGTCAAGCATCCACACGGCGCAGCGAGAATGCACAGACCTATATTCAAGCCGAGCGCGGAGGCATTACGCCATGATGCATTAACCCCTGCCCCGAGCAACACAGTGACACCCCGGCGAGATAGAGGCACTGAGCTGGGGATGAGAGAGCGTGGCAGGCCTATACGTTTACTTTATTTACATACTTTGCTTAGTGTTAGGTCGTGATATCATTCGAGAGGTGGACCTAATAAACCTCCTCGTCTTCGTCAAAGATATCGTCAACGGTGATTCCCCTCGCGACGCCCGCGTGCATCGAGGATGAGTTGGACCGGCGGCGAGTGTGCGTGAAATTGAACTCGTCGGTAGCATCCAACTCGTCGACGTCATCCAGTGGATTCCCCCAGTTAAAACGACCTGAGCCGTTTTTCTTCACCTTGTTCGGGTCCTGGTCGGGGAAACCATGCTTGCCGAAGAACCGAGGCAGTTCATTGTCGGAGGCGGATGATGAAGAGGAGCGGTGGGTTCGTGCCATTGTGGAAGTATGCGCTGTTCAAGAAGATAGTAGCTCGATGATCGGGGAGGGGGTCGGTGTTTATATAGTATAGTCCGGGGTATGGCCACGTCGCTTAACGGCCGTGGTCGGTCACGCACCCGCCCTTGCCCATGTTCCCCAGGTCAGCCATACGCAGATGACCCCGCGGGTGCAGGCATTCCCAAGGGGCGCGCCGCGCCAGCACTTGCACTCAGCCACCAAGAACACCCCTCAGCTGACGCTGGGACATACAATGCATGTTTGTCTAGTAGATTGAATTTAGCCTTGGGATGCTATATAGTTTGTTGGGGGCTGTGAAGTGGGGGACAGATCATATCAGCTGATTAACCACAATCTGCTCGTGTGATAGTGACGGAAAGAAGGGCGGTCGATTCTCAAGCGATAAGAACCAGCTGGTAACAACGATCTGACGCCGGTAAGATGAGGTATGAACGCTGTTGGCGGTCCTGGCTCGAGTGCGCTTCATACATGTCGTCCGCATCGGCTAAGGAGCCCAAACTGCCATTGTGTGTGTGGGCTTGGTCTGATAGGGTTCGGGCATTATGCAGTTCTTATGCAGGTTACCCGATAACCGCTACTCGCATTCGAACGACTTCGAACTCGAGCGAACTATGAGTCAACAGCGTTGGGATTCCCAAGAATTCAGGCGCGCTGATCCCTGTGATCTTCAGTGCATATATTCTAGCCCTGAGTTAATTAATAGTAGCAAGGATAGAGAGCCCGCCTACTAAGACAGCCTTCGTCAGGACAAGGCTTGCTGCAACGGGGGGGACGCTACGCTGCAGGCTTAACCAGGGATGATGATGCAAAATGGTGTAACAAGAGAGGTTCCATAGACCCAATTACTTCCAATGGTAAATATTTGTAGATCAGACTGCCAAAGCAAATCCGCTGGGGTCGTCGACACCCCCGACACCCCCGCTCCCACTTCTCGCGCAGGCAGTTTAGAGGCTGTATATGTAACGTGACCTGATCACACAACCATGCGGACCCCCCCTCCACTCGACGGGCATGCGCGGTACCCCCACGAGCGGTGCTAAGGTTATGGTGTAACCCCATTCGCGAAATCGGCGCTGGAGAGGAGAGGCGCTGACACCGCGGCGCCTCCTTATTACTCATAATCCCTGTGCGCTGACACACAGGGCAAGAGGAGGAGGGGCAGCTGCCTATGACCATTAAGCGGATTCTGCTGTGAGCCCTGGTCACGCGTGGATGTCGGCATCATTAGTCAAGCGCGGAAAAAGGCCGAGCACATTATACAGCCATTTTTCGCAGGCAAAGCCAATTCTGCAACCGGTCACAATGGGATCTACTGCGCCCCTTAGTGCACTGGTGGTGGTCACGGCCGAGCAAGTGGCCCAGCCGGATGTGATAGGTCAGCTAAAGGAGGAGTTCGCGAGTTTCGATGTGCACCAGCAGCTGCTGGAGCGCCTGGAGGAGAAGGCGGTCGAATTGCCCCGCAACAAGTACAGCCGTGTTCACGTTGCTGGGGGCGCATTGAGCGGATCAGTATGCGATGCTTTGTATGCGAGTATGAAGGACGATTCGGAGATTTCTGGTGCGCTTTCTGCGTCGCGGCCGTTCCTGACAATCTCTGGGTTTGTGCCCAGTGGCGAGCGGTGGCAGAAAAAGGCGCTCGGCAACGCGCCGGTCCAGCTGCTGAAGCGGCGGTCAGCTAGCAATAGCGCGGCCGGCGGGGCGGCCAGGCCGCTGCGGCGATTTGGCAAGGTGGGCGACGTTCCTGTGCTAGAAGATACAATTGATGAGTCCTCGCCGCCGACGCCGCCTGGCGAGGACGACCTTGTTGACGAGGACGAGCTAGTCGAGGGCTCTCGTTTGAGGCCGGCAATAGTGTTTCCCGAGAAGTGCGACCCTGGTCCGGGCAACAAGCGGCGACGAGCATGTAGGGACTGTACTTGCGGACTGAAGGAGATAGAGGAGCAGGAGCAGGCTGCGCTGGAGAGCTCGCGAGCGGTGGTCCTGGACCGAGACGAGATGGCTGAGATCGATTTCACAGTGCCGGGCAAGGCGGTTGGCGGCTGCGGGTCGTGCGCGCTGGGCGACGCGTTCCGGTGCGACGGGTGCCCGTACATTGGCCTGCCGCCGTTCAAGCCTGGACAGGTTGTGTCACTCGACCAGTTCGGCGACGACTTCTGAGCATTCTGAACACGGGTTCATGGACCAAAACCACGCCTAAAAGAGCTCGCTGCTCGTTTATTTATAACCGCATCCTGCGGGTGCAACCATACTCACGCGCCACAGCATCTGCTCGACGCCATACGCAATCATACGTATATAAATTCATTGTTACTATAACCGTGAACACTGCCGTTTGTTGGCGATTCGGATCGCCAGGCATCTAGTTCGAATGGGGAGCGGTGGTTCAGAGGCGAACCCTAGCGCTCCCAAGGCGGTTTCCACAAACCACACGCACTCACCCACCGAACCACCGACTACGCGGGGGATCAGCCAGTAGATGATGCAGGTGCTGCGGCCACTGTGCCGGCTCAATCGCCGCCTCGGAGTGCGGTTCGTGTCCAACTACTACGATTTTTTCCCTGAGACGCTGCCGAAGGGCGCGCCGCCAGGCGGACCGTTCGACATCGACGTGCGCAAGCTGCGGAGCGAGTACCTGCGGACGCAGCAGCGGGCGCACCCCGATGTTGCCGGGGCAGACAACCAGGTCAGCAGCGCGGAGCTGGGCACGGCGTTCCGGACGCTGAGCAGCCCGTTTCTGCGCGCGGAGCACGTTCTCGCGCTGCACGGGTTGGACCCACTCGGCGAGGCCGCGTCGCTAGACGACGAGGACCTCCTGATGGAGATCATGCTGAACCGTGAGGAGGTGAGCAATGCGCAAAGCGCGGCCGACCTCGATCCGATTGAGGACGAGAACGCGGCACGGATGGCAAAGGCTGAGAAGGAGTGCGGTGCCGCACTCGAGCGGGCCGACTACGCCACGGCGCAGCGGCTTGTAGTTGAACTGAGCTACTGGATCAAGCTGAAGGAGGCGATCGGCGACAAGAGAGACGAGCTTGCGAAGCTGGCGTGACAGGTACCCGAACTAGTGTTCATGTATATAGACCTATGATTAATGGCAGTATTTTACAGCAGTCGGGTTGCACTTTTCGACCAGGCATCGAGCCTGGACGGCTAGCCCAGTGTGCGGCCCAGAGTGCGGCCCAGCGTGCGGCCCAGTGTGCGGCCCATCGTTGCGACCAAGAAGTTTTCAAGCCCTGCTTGAGCAGTATTTGTGCAAGGGCAGCCAGCGCCCGGCTTTTGTCGACTAGTACCATGCGTAACCGCCGGGGTACACCCAAACGGCGTTGCCCGTCGACATCGGCAGCGACTTTGGGCGCGGAACAAGCTCAGCTTTGAGGCCGTGCCCGCTGAGCGCCGCATGCATCTCCGTGAAGTCGAGCTCGGAGCCCACCAATGTCGACTCGAACATCTCGACCTTGAACCCCGCGTACGCTCGGGCCGCCTCCGCGGCCGCAGCAAACAGCTCGGCCACCTCGTTGGCAGACCCGAACACGCCAATGACCAGCAGGGTCTTCGAGCTGAACATGTACGCCCATGCCATCCATCCGTGGCCGTTGGCCGTGCGGGCGCCAAACCGGATGGGGATCTCGAGATGGAGCGCCTTGGCCGAGAAGACGCCGCGGTGCTGCAGCTGCGCGTACAGCCCGCAGTGCGGCACCACCACGGCGTACTCGACCTCGCCCTCAGCCTCGTGGTACAGCACGTCTGCCGCCCGGCACAGGACCCGGCGGTGCTCCTGGATCAGCTGGTCCATGTGCTGCTCGTCGATCCACTCGAACTTGACGCGCGCGTCCCTGGCGCTCCGCGCTGGATCGCAGATCAGCGACCGCTCCCACGATGGCGGCGTATCGGGCGGCGCGCCTTCGCCGGGGGTGTGGAACCCGCAGCGCGTGTAGTAGGTGCCAATGTCGCTCCACAGGCTTGCCTGGTCGCCTCGGTCGGTGACCTGCTCAACAACTTCGGTCACAAGCCGCTCAGCGTAGCCGCGCCCGCGGTGCTCCGGGGCCACAAATACGCTGGCGAAGCAATGGTCGCGCCCGTCGAGGCCGCCGCCGTAGTAGAGCGGGCGCGATAGCACTTCGCACGCACCAAGCACTCGCTGCTCATCGAGCAGGGCGAACGTGCGGTGCTGGAGGCCCGCCCCAGTTATCTGCGCGTCGAGCTGGTACTCGCGCTCGACGTAAGCCTCGAGAGAAAGCGGTGGGCCCCACTCCTCGTAGTTGCACCTAAGCGACTCCAGAATCAGCTGGGGGTCATCGGTGATCTCGCGAACCTCTATCATGGGCTGCGATGGCTGCTGGGCGGCCCGGCCCAGCTTTTATATAATAATGTCGCTCGCGTCGCTTCAGGCGGTTGCCAGGCTCTTAGTCTGTGCTCGAGCGCCGGGTGGGCGGAACGCAAGCAGCGTACCACCATTGGCCTGTCCAGTGGCTCCCCGTAACAAGCTTACAGTGGGATCAAGCTCACTCTTGCTGCGATCGCGCCAATCCGCCCAGAGGTCCAGCTGTGTCCGGAGAATCCCGGACTGCTTAGTGTGCGGTCTCGCCAAATCGAGAGATCTTGATAACTGAATAAAACCCAGTAAGATAATTAGCACAGGGGCTCTCTAAATGATTAAACCATAACTATACTTCAGCGCAGTCCAACGGTGTATTGTGTAAGTGGGCCGCGACAAGCGGGCGCGCAATTATAGCGAATCTGCCTCTTGTTTAGTTGTCTGCCGGCAGGTCGGTGTGTGTCCGCGTGGCTGCGTGCTGCTGCTTATGTGTGCTTGCTGTCTGTGCATGCCTCGGCGAGTGACTGGGCAAGCGCTGGTGCGGTGTTTGCGGCATTTGCGGTGCTTTGCGAGGCGTGTGCGGTAGTCGTGGTTCGGGGCACCGGTATATGGGATGCATAAATAAGTATGTGAGATCAGTCCAGCACGTCCGGGTCCTCCACGAGCTCGTCCGAGCACTGCTGAGAGTCTTCGCTCTCAGGCGTTTCGCGGAGCCACTTCATTCGCGGGCCCGAGCGCGACTGCAGCGAGACCTTGAACCCAAAGATCCGCGGATGGAACTGTAGCTTCCGGACCAGCGCTGCGCGCCTCTCAATATCGGGATGCGCCTCGAGAAACATGCCTGCGAAGCTCGATCCGAAAAATGCCCCGTCAATATTCTGGAACCTCCCGTTCGGCGGCATGTAGATGTCGCGGCAGCACGGGCAGAACAGCCGCACCGTTTCGAAGCCCGGGAGATCGTGCCTCCCAATCGGAAGCAGGCCTACGTCTTCGCACAGCACCCGCGGGCACGTCCCGAACTCGTGGTACTCGTACTTGAGCGCCATCGCCTGGATGCCTGCTCGCGTGACGACGAATCGCGCGTGTATAAGTCCGTAAAGCAGCTCGCCGCTCGAGTTTATCGTCGGAATATCGGGCAGCGCCACAGGCGACTCGTGCTCGAGGTCTAGAATCAACTCTAACGCCTCCTTATAGCGCGGAACGAGCTGGCTCAGCCCCGTCAGGTTGAACTCATCCTCCATGAAATCTTCAGCTACCTCGCAGAACAGCTGGTTCTTCGGGTCCTCGCAGAACTGCGACACCCACGCCTCTCCTAGTGAACTCGTTGTACTCATAGGGCTCCCGTCTCCACTTGATTCATCTTCCATGGCGTCGCCAGACTTGTTCTGCGCCGGATGATGTAATTTTGTTCAGCTGGGAGCCTCACCTTCCCTCATGGTGCTGGGCAGAGGGCCGTCCACATGACTGAAAGCAGCCGGCATGGCGGCGAGAGAGCAGCTGTGCGAAGCGGCAAGTTGCCGAAATGGAGCAATTGAAGGGCGAAAAGCTGATTACATTCTTGATTGATCGTCTTGAAAGATTGGAAGCTTTAGGGCGCAGCAATTGACAGCTGGCTTCTTTCCCAGAATACCCCGCAGGCTCGGCAGCAGATATGCTGGGCAACCCCGGTTGATAACACGCCATACCCAGTACTACATAAGATAATCGGGAGCAGCGGGCGCCTTGCTATCAGCATTTTGAACGGCCCTGTGCCACTATCGACGTAAATACTCAAAAAAATATTTAGAATTGCCCGCCCTATCATGGGCTGTCTAATTGCGTCACACACTGAGGCCTTTTCCGGGCACATAGCAACGCGTGCAAGCGCACTCACATGTACAAGTTAAGACTGAAACACCCCTCACCATATTTACTCAGTCCGGCATTCTTCATAGCGAGATTCCTCACTGAATAGCCCTCAACCAATGCGGTAAGCCTGCGCCGTTCCAAGCTCCAGCGGCCATCACCATTAGCACTAGGACTGGCGTTATCCCGTGATTCGACCACACCATCTATTCATGATTCTTGTGCTGGCGCTCACGGCGCTGGTGCTGCTCACGCGGCTCCTCAGCTCTGTTTCATCCGCAGCATGGACTGAAATGGCCTGGAATGCCTGGACTGCGTGTGCGCCCAGCACGGAGGTCCGGGAATTGCGGGCAACCCGCGATCAGCTCATGAAGGTCCGCCAGGAGCGCTCCAGCACCTCGTCGCAGGACGAGTTCGCAAAATGGGCGCGCCTCGACCGCGAACACCAGAAGCTTAAGAAAGAGCTTGAGGCACGAACCGTTAAGGTCGCGGCTGCACGCGCAAAGCTCACAACCCTCGTCCGCGCAAGCAAGTGGATTCTCACCAGCGGCGTTCGCATGTACGTCCAGTTCCGATACCGCCGGACCCCGGTTGCGTGGCTGCCGGCCGGCGCGCTGCCGCACAAAGTAGAGTGGTTTCTAGCGCTGCCCTCCGCACCGACTGGCTCGGTGTCCGCGGCAACGTGGGTGCTTGCTGCGGACACAACGATCGGCGCCCTGCTCACTCTGGGCAAACGCACGAGTCTGCAGCTCAAAAGAGCGGCCAAGCCTGCGAAAAAGCAATAAATAATACTTACGCCGGAAAACGCATAAATGCATAACTAGACTGGCGAGCACTGGATTAGAACTACATCGTGCTATAGCATAGTTCGAGTATTCAGCGATTTGAATCAAAATATTTCCCGAGCACCCGCCCCTCTTCGGCGATTTATATTATGGCTGCAGCCACTCTTCCCGCCAAACTCGGCGAAGGCTCCTCCGCACGCGTGCTGTTACTCGGGGTGCATTAACGCATGTCCTCGAAGTCCCATACCTCTGGGACCCGAGTAAGGTTTGAGTCACACAAACGCCAACTCGGGGATAAGGCGTCTCGGACCGCCGAATATAAGTATAGTTATGGATTCTCGATTTCTCGGGTTTTTAAATTTCACTACTAACAATGCCTGCCGCTAAAACTAGTAACGACTTCACTGTGAAGGCCGGCCTGGCCAAGATGCTCAAGGGCGGTGTTATCATGGACGTTTCCAACGTGGAGCAGGCGCGCATTGCCGAGGCCGCTGGTGCTTCGGCGGTCATGGCGCTCGAGCAGATCCCGTCTTTGATGCGTGCCAGTGGCAGGGTGTGCCGTATGTCCGACCCACAAATGATTCGCTCGATCATGGACGCCGTGAGTATCCCGGTCATGGCGAAGGTGCGCGTTGGCCACAGCGTCGAGGCGCAGATTCTCGAAGCGCTCGAGGTTGACTACATCGACGAGAGCGAAGTGTTGACTGTTGCCAACCCACTGGCCCACATCAAGAAGAACGACTTCAAGGTCCCGTTTGTGTGCGGAGCCAAGAACCTTGGCGAGGCCCTGCGCCGCATCAAGGAAGGTGCAGCAATGATTCGCACGAAGGGTGAGGCCGGCACGGGCGATATTTCCGAGGCGGTCCGCCACATCTCTGACATCCAGTCCGCCATTGAGACATTTTCCGAGCAGTACCGCACGGCCAAGGATCCCAGTGCCGCACTTTCCGAGATCGCCGCCGAGATCAGGGTCGACGCTGACCTCCTCAAGGAGACTCTGGAGCTTGGCCGCCTCCCTGTTGTTAACTTCGGAGCCGGAGGAGTGGCTACTCCTGCTGATGCTGCTCTGCTCTTGCAGCTTGGATGCGACGGTGTGTTCGTGGGATCGGGCATTTTCAATGCTGAGAACCCCCTAAAGCTCGCAACGGCGATTGTGAATGCTACCACGTACTACCAGGATCCCAAGAAGGTGCTGGAATACTCCACAGATCTTGGCAAGCTCATGCCCGGCGTCATTGTAAATACTCAGTAGAGCCACTTTTTAAGGCCTTCGGGATTCATAACAACATTTAACTCCTTGATATATTGTATGAGATATTTGAGACTGAGCACATTACCCACGAAATTATACAACTACGTATTTTTCCGCTACGAATTCTTCGAGAAACCACTTGTGGAATGCGCACGAGCCAGCAAGCTCCGGGTGGAACGACGTGCCCAACTTCCGGCCTTGTCTCACTGCCACCACCAATCCCGGCTCGTCTAGTTTCAGAAGCACATCCACCTCTTCGCCAACATCCGTGACCACGGGTGCGCGAATGAACGTTGTGGGAAAGCTGGTGAGACCCGGGATGAACGAGGAGAAGTCAAGGTCCTCGGTGAACGAGTGTAGCTGGCTGCCAAATACATTACGCGTGACCTCAATGTCGAGCCCGCCCAACTGCTTCTGGTCTGGCCGTCCATTCTGCAAGCGAGAGCCAAGGAAAATCAATCCCGCACAGGTTCCCCATACCGGCTTCTTGGGGTCCTGCACGAACTGTCGCAGCGGGTCGAGCATATTCGTGCGCTCGGCCACTAGTGACATGACAGTTGACTCACCGCCGGGAATAACCAATGCGTCACAGCGCGCCAATTCTTCCTGAGTCCTGACATCGTATATGCTGAATTCGTAGTCGGCAATTTGGGTGGCAGCCTTACGCAGATGCTCGATATGCTCGTGAAACGCACCCTGAAGAGCGAGCACGCCAACTGAGATAACCATTTTCTTAATGTTCAAAGTGGTTTGCAACAATCTAGGCCAAAGCGGGCGCGCCTCTCTCTAAAATATGCTTGACGTCCAGAGCGAACTTGGGGACGTTTGGTCCCGAGTCAGATCTCCGCCCCGGGCAGTTCCAGCCGCGGTCACGTCACTTACACATGATGAGGGCGTGGGGTAACAGCGCTGTGCGATCCAATGTGTTGTGGATCGACTCGGGACCGCGAGCCAGGCTGCAGCGAATCGCTAAGTGGCCATTCGAGCGGGGCGCAATCACTAAATGCATGCTGCGATCGTAGCTGCGCGCGTCTAAGCAGCGGGTGAAACAGCTTGGCCATCAAACAGCTAATATATAATAATAGTCGGAAAGACCCTCTGCCTAACATAAAACATATCTACGTTGGTTCGTTAGTTCTTTCGTATTATGTACAAAATAAAAATATCAGCTCCGCTGTTTGGGCTGAAATGATGCGGTGGTAGGCTCGTCTTTTGAATTTGGCGGTGGCGATTGCGGGGCACCGTTTGAAGGCGGCCTCTGCCTGACTTGTCCTCGCTCTACCTTGGGCGCCTTTTTGATCTCGTCTTCGGCTCGAGCCATTGCGGCGCGGGCAAGCCTCTCCTGGTTGTTGAGTGCAGGAGGCTCAGTTGAGTCGGGCACAGGTATTGCTGAGTCTTCTACTGTGTCTTTTATGGCCTTGGCGCCAGCACCGCCGGTCCAAGCCGAGTCTATCCTCGGATCATGAGCATTTGTGGGAGATCCTTTGAGGGGCACAGAGTTCCACTTCTCGTTTGCCTGCTGCGCAAGTTGCTTCATCCGAAATTGGCGACGCATATCATCCACCAGTTCATTGAGCTCTGGAGGCCCTCGGCGCGTGTACTGAAGCCATTGCATCCACATTGGATGCGGCTTGAAGTCGCTGAAGTGGAAGTAAGGGCGGTCGAGAGAGACCTTACGCCGCAGACGCGTCGGGTTGTTTCTGTCAATGAGCTCCCAATAAGAGTTTCCTTCCAGGTCATAGCCGACGAACCACTGCTTGCGGAACGGGATGTTACGCAGTCCCTTCCATTTGTGCCACAGTTGCCGCTTCCACGGGATTCCCAGCGCAGTTGGGTCCATCTTCAGGGGTCACCTGCAACAGCCAGCTAGCTCCACAGCCGCGAGCTTAATTACCCACAACTGTGCACGCTCGAAGGGAGAAACGGAGGCAGAGAGCCACAGGCCTGTAAGCACGTGACGGCTCAACCACCGCTTAGCACATTCCCCGCTGGTGTAGAGCGATGGCAGCTGGCTGATCTCAGGTCCAAGGCCGCAAGGGAGTAACTGTTGCCATGCATGGATGATAGTACTTGAGGACCACTCCCAGGTCGTACACGAGGGGCTCTGGGCTCGGTCTGTGGAAATCCCGGCGCACGATGTCGTCGAGGACTCGTACGTGGTTTGGGAGGTGCGGATCACGACGCTGCAAGGCAGTACACTAAAGATCTGGCGGCGGTATAACGAATTCGAGGCATTACGCGTTCGCATCCTCGAGGAGTACCCCGAGGAGCGGCTGGCGGTCCCCCCGCTACCTCCAAAGTCCGGGGCGAAGAATTTGGCGAACATGGCATTTTTGTCTAAGCGGCGAGACGGGCTTGAGTACTTTGTGAAGACCGTTTTGCTCAATCCGTTCCTAGCCCGCGCAGGGGCGGTGTCACAGTTTGTGCGGACGAAGAGTCCCCGCTAATTATGTTAGACTACGTATTTAATATGCGACTTGCTGAAGTCCCGCTACTGAGGGCTTACCTCAAATATACACCACGTCATACCTGCATCTCCATCACACGCCACATTGATTGTGGGTTATTCAGTATGCACCGTAATCGTGCTGGACGCTTTGTCTTCGTGCATCACCGCACTTTTGCTGAGCGAGCCGGCCCGCACACAAGCAGGGAGGAAGGCCCTAGACGTTTCTAAGCTGGGGAACCTCTTAGGGCACGGGTATGACCAAAATGTGCTAACACACACACATACGGGGCCAGAGCCAGCGGCGGATGGTGGAGACCAACGTGCGCAGTGCCACCACCGGCACCCAGGAGGGCAACTAGCTCAAGCGGCATGACCAGACCAGGCTCGTCTCACACGCGGCAGGAATAAAATGGCCATTTAGTTACTGCCGAATGCCCACTTTCCGAACCATTAGGAGCTGCCTCGAGTTGCAGCCTTGCCGCTATCAGCAGCACCTAGGCCAGCTAGGCGAGGCGATCTGGACCAAAGGCGCAATGGCGCCACACCGGGGGGCATAGATAAGTAGGCTAGGGTAGCAGGGCAGGCCCGGTGATCGTGATCGAATGTGGTCCAGGTCATCCCATTACATAAAACTCTATGCAGCGACTATTTAAGGTTCGAAACTTTCGGTTGGCAACAATACAGCGCCTATCTCTGATATCCTCGGCCTTAAGCTACTCCACTGACAGTAGTACGCAGCAGCAAGACACAGCAATGGTTCACAAGCGAGTTATCATCATTGGCAGCGGCCCCGCCGCACACACCGCAGCCATCTACCTTGCGCGCGCGGAGATTAAGCCGACGCTATACGAGGGCATGATGGCCAACGGCATTGCCGCCGGCGGGCAGCTCACGACGACGACCGACATTGAGAACTTCCCGGGCTTCCCCAAGGGCATTCTCGGCTCGGAGCTGATGGACAACATGCGCGAGCAGAGCCTGCGGTTTGGCACCGAGATTGTCACCGAGACGATTTCGAAGGTCGACCTGTCGAGCCGGCCGTTCAAAGTCTACACGGAGTACGAGGAGGACACGCCGATCACCACCGACGCGATCATCCTTGCCACGGGCGCGAGTGCGAAGCGCATGCAGCTGCCCGGCGAGGACACGTACTGGCAGCAGGGCATCTCGGCGTGCGCGGTGTGCGACGGCGCGATTCCGATGTTCCGAGAGAAGCACCTGGCCGTGGTGGGCGGCGGCGACTCCGCGGCGGAGGAGGCCGTGTTTTTGACGAAGTACGCCAGCAAGGTGTTTGTGCTCGTGCGCCGCGACCAGCTGCGCGCGTCGCAGGTGATGCAGAAGCGCCTGCTCTCGAACCCGAAGGTCGAGGTTGTTTGGAACGTCGAGCCTGTTGAGGCGAAGGGCGACGGCCGCGTGCTGCAGTCGGTGGTGCTTGAGGACACAAAGAACGGCGAGAAGCGCGAGCTGCCTGTGAACGGGCTGTTCTACGCGATCGGCCACATTCCGGCGACCGGCATTGTTGCCGGCCAGGGCGTCGAGCTCGACGAGCAGGGGTACATCCAGACGATCCCAGGCACGGCCGAGACGTCAATCCCCGGTCTGTTCGCGGCGGGCGACGTTCAGGATAAGAAGTATCGCCAGGCAATCACATCGGCGGGCTCGGGCTGCATGGCCGGCCTCGACGCCGAGCGCTACCTCAGCGAGCTCGAGTAAGGCGCACAGAGGCGTTTGAGAAAAAAACCAAAACCTAGAAGCCATATAATATCTTAACGACCGATACGATCTGCTGTAGAGAATTTACATCATGCAACCGCTGAGGGCCTACTGGAGCTCAGTTTCAGAACGTGGTTGAGACGGTGTTTGAGACGGTGGTATCGCTGCGCGCGCATGCATCACTGTTATGGGTTAGGGCGGCCAATTTCACCAGGTCTTTTTCCGCACCGCACCGCACCGCACCGCACCGCCCCTAGCCCGCCGGTTATGTCGCTGAGCGAGGAGGCCCAGGGCCTCTATGACGCAATGAGCGCCGACATCGCGCACACATATTCGCAGACAGAGCTCGAGCAGATGCTGAGCGCGGAGCAGCGCCCGCAGCTCGTCGAGCTGATCCAGGAGCTCATGCAGCAGCAGCAGGTCAAGCTGCTGCAGGGCGACGGCAAGCTTTTCTACCAAGCGGTGTCCGAGAAAGAGGCGGGGCTTGTACGAGGCATGAGCAGCGATGAGGCCATGGTGTACTCTTACGTCCAGGCGGCCGGGCGCGAGGGGATCTGGACCAAGACGATCCGGATGCGCAGCGGGCTGCACCAGCATGTGGTGAACCGGTGCCTCAAAGCGCTGGAGACCAAGCGGATCACCAAGAGCATCAAGAGCGTGAAGTTCCCGACCCGCAAGATCGTGATGCTGTACCATCTCCAGCCGTCGATCGACGTGACGGGCGGCCCGTGGTTCACCGACACAGAGCTGGACTCTGAGTTTGTGGCGACGCTGCTCGAGCTGGTGTGGAAGTACGTGGCGCACGAGTCGTTTGCCGCCGCCATGGACGCGCCGGTGCCGCAGGCGTCGCAGCTCCCGGGCAGCGAGAAGTACCCCGGGCTCGAGAGCATCCACGCGTTCATTGCGAAGTCCGGGGTGTCCACGGTCGAGCTGCAGGAGAGCGACATCCGCTCGCTGTGCGACGTGCTTGTATACGACGGAAAGATCGAGCAGCTGCTCGACGGGCAGTTCCGCGCAACGTGGCCGTCGCTGCTGCAGCACCAGGGCCGCTACGAGGACGAGCTGCCGGTGCTGGCCACCCCGATATAGCTTAGGTTAGACTTGAGATTAAATACGTCGGCCCGCCCGCGCTCTGTGCGCGCGCCACCGGGCCGACTTGAATGGCTATGAGTTGGTTGTTTAGTGCCCGCGGAGCTCGAGCTGCTCCACCATCTGCTCGAGCTGCTTCACCGTCTGGTGCTGCACCTCAAGGTCCTTGTTCAGGCGGTCGCGCTCGGCGATCAGGTTCGCCTCCCACTTGTTGAACCTCGCAACCTCGATGTTGACCTGCTCCGTGAACTTGCGGCGGAGCTCCTGCTCCTCCTCCTTGTGCCGCGGGTTTGTCGCGTGCTGCGGGCGCTTCTCGCCGGGCTTGCGCGTCTCCCGCACATGGCGCTTGTATCGCCCGTAGTGAATGTCCTGCGTCGAGTGGATCAGGTCCAGCATGTGGGTGCGGATCAGCAGGTTGCGCAGCTTGCGGAAGTCGCAGTGCTGCTCGTTCTCCACCTCAACCACGCCCCACAGGTACTGGCGCCCGCGCACGAGCTCGCCCTTGGCATTCGGCACCTCGCGGTCCGCAGCGCCAATCACCGAGTAAGGCAGCTGGTCCGCCAGCGGCTTGCCCGTATTGAGGTCGAGCGGCTCGTAGACCTTGATGTTGAGGTCGGCAAGAATCTCCCGCGTGCGGTCCTTGAACAGCGCCATCTCCTCGGCGTCGAGGGTGTCGGCCTTCGCAATCACCGGAATCACGTTCGCGCGCGTGCTCAGCTCGCGCAGCGCCTCGATGTCTAGCGGTTTTAGTTGGTGGCCCGTGGGCCGGATGAAGTAGAGCAGCGCGTGCACCCGCAGGTCCGACGCGCGCGACCGGTCGGGCTGCTGGTCCTGCAGCATGAACTGCTCATGCTGGTCGTCCAGGAATGTCGCTATGGGCTGCCACGCGTCGCGGTTGTCGACGTTGTCGCCAAACCCGGGCGTGTCAATCACGTTGACGCGGAGGGTGAATCCCTTCTCCTCGATCTCGGCGCGCGTGACGCTGATCTCGACGGACTTGCGTACGGCCTGGTTGTGCCGCCCGTGGTCGTCGGCCTTCGACTTGAGGTTTGTCGCCAGCAGCGTGTTGATGAACGTGGTTTTGCCGAGGCCGGACTCGCCGACCAGCATCACCGTGAACTGGGAGCCGCGCTTCGAGAGCTGGCGGTACCGCTGGTTCGGCAGGTTCGCGATGCCCACGCTGGTCCTCTGCATTCTTTAGCTGCGCTCGAAACAAAGCGGTGCGTGTTGGCGATCTTGTTACGCGTCGGCGTGTCTCCTTGACAGTCTGGGCAAGGGCGCGACTACTACATAACCGCACTCGTACAGTGTTAGAACAACGAGTTGTTTAGCGGGATATAAATAAGAGACCACCGAGTGCACTCCGTAACGCTAGGTACATGGAACGTTGCATATTGATATATTACCGCTTATTAGTGCTATAGAGTAAGAACAGCGCATGTACGTACGCTAGCACGCAAACACGCACGCAAACATGCACGCAAACATGCACGCAAACACCTTCGCATCTACACGCAGCCAAACATTAACTGAGCGGAACAGATATCAAGCCGTTTAAAATCCAAATCAAGTCTGTCTCAAGGGCCTCTAACTCGCACAATTTACCCGCCCGCCGCCGCCACGCTAGCGTAGTGTGGTCCCGACCAGCATCACATGACCTTTCACCTATTCTCTATCGAGCGCTCCTCAAGCCTGTGAACCCCAACAGTCAATGCGCATGCTGGCTCGCGGACTCGCATCCGGGGCCTGGAGCCGCCATTTCGGCAGGACGCTGATGCCGCAGGTGCGGCATCTCCATGTCCCGCGCGTTGGCTCCGGCTTTCTCCCGCTAAGGCCCTCTCTCAGAGCGGCCGACCAAAGACCCACCAGTGGCAACCGCCAGCAAAAGGCCGAGCCATCCCCAAATCAGAAACGCAGTGGTGGCGGCAGCAGTGGCGGCGAGCCGCCGCAGTCGCCACTCCCGCAAGACTGGCGCCAACTCGCGTTCTGGGGGTTCAGCACGGCGGTGCTCGCAGGCATCATCTTCGGCTCGGGCAACGTGGGCGCCGAGCCGCTGTCTTGGCAGGAGTTCCGCAAGTCGTACCTCGACAAAAACCTTGTCGAGCGCATCATCATCGTCAACAAAACCCAGGGCCGCGCGATTCTCAAGCAGAGCGAGACGCCGCGCTTTGTTGTGTTCAACGTCGGCAGCGTCGAGAGCTTCGACCGCGCGTTCGACGAGGCGATGGCAGTCGCCCCTGAGGGCATCTCGGATGTCCCTGTGTCGTACCACAATGAGACCAGCCTCGGCTCTATCATGATGTCGCTGCTGCCTACGCTGCTGATTATAGGCGGCTTGTGGTACCTCACGCGCCGCGGCATTCAGAGCGCGGGCCAGTCTGGCATATTTAACATGGGCCGCTCGACCGCAAAGCGGTTCAACGAGGAGAAGGACGTCAAGATCAAGTTCAGCGATGTCGCCGGCTGCGACGAGGCAAAGGGCGAGATCATGGAGTTCGTGTCGTTTCTCAAGGAGCCCTCGAAGTACGAGGCCCTTGGGGCCAAGATCCCGCGTGGCGCGATTCTGAGCGGCCCGCCCGGTACTGGTAAAACGATGCTGGCCAAAGCAACGGCGGGCGAGGCCGGCGTGCCGTTCTACTCGGTCTCGGGCTCCGAGTTTGTGGAGATGTTTGTGGGCGTGGGTGCGTCGCGCGTGCGCGACTTGTTTGCCACCGCCCGCAAGGAGGCCCCCTCGATTGTGTTCATCGATGAGATTGACGCAATCGGCCGCGCGCGCTCGCAGTCGGGCCAGTTCGGAGGCGGCCACGACGAGCGCGAGGCAACCCTCAACCAAGTGCTGGTCGAGATGGACGGGTTCTCCACCGACGACCATGTCGTCGTGCTTGCCGGTACAAACCGCCCCGACGTGCTTGACAAGGCGCTCATGCGCCCGGGCCGGTTCAGCCGCCACATCACTGTGGACAAGCCGGACGTGAATGGCCGGAAGGACATCTACGTCGTGTACCTGCGTCGCATTACTCTCGCCGAGAACGAGGACCGCAACGTCCTGGCCAATAAGCTGGCTGCCCTCACGCCGGGCTTCTCCGGCGCCGACATCTCGAATGTTGTTAACGAGGCGGCGCTCATTGCCGCGCGTGTCGACGCAACGGTTGTTGAGTGGAAGCATTTCGAGAAGGCAATCGAGCGCGTGAGCTTTGGCCTTGAGAAGAAGTCGAAGATCCTGTCGGCCGAGGAGCGCCAAGTCATTGCCTACCACGAGGCTGGCCACGCCATCTGCGGCTGGTACCTCAAGGACTCCGATCCGCTGGTGAAGGTGACCATCATCCCCCGTGGCGACTCGCTGGGGTATGCGAGGTACCTGCCTGCGGACCTGCCGCTCCCCAACAACCACGAGCTCATGGACCGCATGGTCATGGCGCTTGGGGGCCGCGTCTCCGAGGAGCTAAACTTCGACACCACCTCATCCGGCGCATCCTCCGATTTCCAAAAGGTCACGCAGATTGCCACCAACATGGTAATGCAGTGGGGCATGTCGCGGCCCGTGGGCTGGGTCAACTACGACGAGCCGGAGGGCTACTATACCAAGCCGTATTCGGAGATCACTGCCGAAACCATCGATTCAGAGGTCAGGAAACTTGTGGACACGGCGTACTCCCGGTGCAAGACCCTTCTGACCGAGAAAAGCGAGCAAGTGCGCATCATCGCCAATGCGCTGCTCGAGCGCGAGACGCTCGAGCGCGCCGACTTTGTCTCGCTGATTGGCGAGAGGCCCTATGAAGACAACAGCATTGAGTTCAGGTACCTTCAGGGAGAGGGGGTTCTCGATAACGCAGGAAAAAAACAGCCGAAGGAGAACAAAGACGAGACGAAGAAGGATGAGAATTAACTGTACATAGATAGTGAATGCACGCACTCTTACTCTTGACTTCTATTTTTCGCGGAAACCACTCTCGCGGATACTGTATTTACACTGTGGTGGGTAACTAAGCAGCATATGTATGATGTCTGATTCAGCACATTTTTCTCGGTGAAATTTAGCAGTGCGAGCGGTGGATGGGCTGCGTTGTGTGCAAAGACGAGAGTAAAAAAAGCCCTTATCGATGCCCGCAATGCAAATCACCCTACTGTAGTGTCATTTGCTATAAAGAGCATAAATTAACCTGCTCCCAACCCGTCTCGAGTGCGCCAACTACCTCTCCGGCTCCAACCTCGGGAAGCATTAGACATGAGGCCTCGCCGTTCGACCAAATCCTGGAAAATCCACGTATTCAGGAGCTGCTGAAGTTCGAGGGCATCAGCACCTATCTTCGTTTAGTGGCAGACATCCTGCACGATCCGAAGGTCTCTGGTGAGCACACAGCCGAGGGACGGCGCATTGTGGCTTTGAAGAAGCTGAGAGAGCTTCGCAAGGGCGGGCGAGAAGAGAACGAGGCCATTGAAGAGCTGGCCACTACAGTTGTGCAATTAGTGGAATCTAAGAGTGCCGACGCCCTCCCCTCGGCGCATGCCGAGGACCTGCATTCTTGACGCCTTCTTAGCGCTTATTCAAGAGCCGGGGCACAATCACCTGCAGCAACCCCACAGTAATTTATTTTTGGTGTTAGCCTTCTAAAAACAAGCTAAGTAGGTTATTTACCCCAAAAGAGTCATCTCGATCGAATCCCGAGTCACAGGCACATCTTCCCATTTGACAGGTGGTGGGTGTGCTGCGTACTGCGTGGGCGACTTACTTCAGCACGATAAAGCGGCGCCGGCAGCGGTCGTGTCGGATACGAGGGCGGCCAATGCTCGGGCTAGAAGAGAAAAATGCCCAAGCTCATCAGAGCCCGGCAGCGAGAGTGCCGCACCATAAACGCGTCGAGGTTTTTCAACGACGAATCAATGGGCGCGCCCGAGGCGGATGGCATGCGTCCCCGCTTCGAACCCTAGCACCCAAGCCCCCGCATATATTTGAGAACCGTTGTCAACCCTGCCTGGTTAGATTCCAGTAGCCATGTTCCGCAGAGTCCCCAAGTTTGTCCAGGTCCGCAGCGTCTCTGCGTGGGCAAAGGTCCCACAGGGTGCGCCAGACGCAATTCTCGGCATCACCGAGGCCTTCAAAAAGGACCCCGCGGCGCAGAAGATCAGCCTCGGCGTGGGCGCCTACCGCGATGACCAGGGTAAGCCGTTTGTGCTGCCGAGCGTGCGCCAGGCCGAGGCGAAGGTGCTGGCCGGCAGCCCGGACAAGGAGTATGCCGCGATCACCGGCATTCCCGAGTTCGTGAGCGCTGCGATCAAGCTGGCGTACGGCGAGAACTCGAAGCCGTTGGCCGAGAACCGCGTGGCTGCCACGCAGACGATCAGCGGGACCGGCGCGCTGCGCGTGGGCGCGGAATTCCTTGCGAAGTTCCTCGACTCCAAGAAGATTCTGCTGCCAACCCCGACGTGGGCGAACCACAAGGCAGTGTTTGCCGCGGCCGGCGTGGCCACGGACAGCTACCGCTACTACGACCCGAACACGATCTCGCTCGACTTCAACGGCTTGCTCGAGGACCTCAATGCTGCCGAGCCGGGCACCGCTGTTCTGCTGCACGCGTGCGCGCACAACCCGACGGGCGTGGACCCGACGCCGGAGCAGTGGAAGGAGATCTACGAGGTGGTGAGCAAGCGCGGGCTGTTCCCGTTCTTCGACATGGCCTACCAGGGCTTTGCGTCGGGCAACGCCGACAACGACGCGTTCGCGGTGCGCTATTTTGTCGAGCAGGGTGCTCAAATTGCGCTGTGCCAGTCGTTTGCCAAGAACATGGGCCTCTACGGCGAGCGCGTAGGCGCGTTCTCGCTGGTCACCGCTGACCCCGAGGAGAAGGAGCGCGTGCTGAGCCAGCTCAAGCTTGTGATCCGCCCGCTCTACTCGAACCCGCCGATCCACGGTGCGCGCATTGCCAAAGAGATTCTCACCGACCCGGCGCTCAAGACCCAGTGGCTCGGCGAGGTCAAGGACATGGCCGACCGCATGATCCAGATGCGCCACCTCCTCCGCACTAACCTCGAGCAGCTTGGCAGCGCCCACAACTGGGAGCACGTCACGTCGCAGATCGGTATGTTCTGCTTCACGGGCCTCAAGCCTGAGCAGGTCGACCGCCTTGCCAAAGAATTCTCCGTCTATGGCACTCGCGATGGCCGCATCTCGATTAGCGGCATCACGAGCGGCAACGTCAAGTACCTGAGTGAGGCAATCTACAAGGTCGCTGGCTAGTTCGCGTAGTTGGAATGGCGTGTTTGGCCGGGCACCCTTGGATTTGTGGTTCAACCCGTGCCTTGCTTAACCCTAATCGGATCGAGCATCCCACGTCGGCCACCGAGCTAATAAAACACCGTGCCTTACTCTCCTTATTAAATCTCTACTCGTTTATACTCCAGAGGTATATACGCCGTTATGCTATGAATGAACGACCTCTTTAAGCCGCTATACAAGCAGCACCGGCGTGCCAATGAGGCTTCGCTGGCCGGCGTCTTCGACCCGCGGTGCGGCGAACCGGTTTGCGATCTCGGTAACTACAGACTCGTGAATGCGCAAAATAGATGGACGTGCGAGCAGCTTCCCGGCCTCTTAGTGCTCCCTGGGGCCCTCAGCCTCGCGCATCAAGCCAGTCTTGTGCGCGAGTGCACCGGCGAGTACCTGGAAAACAGCGAGCACCGCACCAACCTCGATGCTCATTATGATCTCGAGCGGCCCCTCCGAATGTTCACCACCGACCATGGTGAGCAATCGGTGCTGCCCGATGCCAATCTCACGCCGGTTGCTAACAAAATACGATGGGTCACTTTGGGTGGACAGTACAACTGGACCACCAAGGAATATCCATCATTTACACCAGGCACGCCGGGTTGCCCTGTATTCCCCACCTCGCTGGCAACCTTTGTTAAGGAAAACTTTGGAATAACCGCTGAGGCCGCCATTGTGAACTTCTATACCGACGGCGACATCCTCTCTCCGCATCGCGATGTGGCAGAATTGGGCAGCCACGACCTTGTGAGTATTAGTTTGGGGTGCGCGTGCGTATTTTATATTGGTATAGAGCGCCACGACTCTGCACCACTGCCCATGCTGCTCCGCTCTGGCGATATTGTGGTCATGGGAGGCCGGTCAAGACACGCGTTTCATGGCGTGGGCCGCGTTTTTGGAAGCACCTCTCCCCCCGAGCTGATGGACGCTTCAACAAATCTAGACACGGAGTTCCGCGACTGGATGAAATCCCATCGTATCAATATCAATGTCAGACAGATGCGGTGATAATGCATAAAATAATAACTAAAACTAAGAGTAGGAAAACACAATATATAAGATGGGATGAATAGGCGCTTCATATACGCTGAGTCGCTTACAGCGAGACAGTGATGACCCGAGTCTGCATCACTAAAGCCGTCGTGTTGGCTGTCTCAGTAGCGTGCACGACAATGGTGGAGTAGCGCGTAACGACGATACTGTCGCAGTGCCCAGGCCCTGAGGAGCTTTGAGGCTGTACCGGTGGAACGATAGGAAGCTGGGCGGTCGAGGATGGAACCGTGCTAGTAACAGAGGTCGAGACTGCTACCTCAGGTAGCGTTGAAGACGAGGCAGTGGGGGTGGCGGCGGTAGTGGTAGTGGAGCAAGAGACGGTGGTGTAAAAGGTATCAAACTCAGTGACAATGACTGCTCCAACCGATGCCTTCGAACCCACAGACGCGCTCACTGTCAGCTCAGTTATAGAGGAGGTCGGCGGCGCTGCAAGTGGCGGAGGCGTCTCGGCTGAGCCTGAGCCAGGCGCGTGGGCGCCAGGCGCTGGCGTGATAATGGCTGTGGTAGAGCTTGCAGTCTCGGGAGCCGTGACAAGAATTGAGCTCTCCGTGTTGGCAGAAGCTGGAACAGGGGTGAATGCAACGGGCAGGGTGGTCTCAGGGCCGAAGGTGACGACGACAGTGGGGTTGGTAGGCGGCGTATAGAGGTCGGCGGTATCGAATGCCTGTGGCATCTCAATGAACTGCGCCAGAACCGGTGAAACCAAGAGAAGCAACAAAATCAAAACAGTCATTGGATGCATGAGAGGGATGGAAGAGGATGGGAGGTGTATTTTTCCCGCGACTCGGTTTTGTTTACACTTTATGAACCCGTGCCCAGATTGCCACGCCAACTTTCCTTGCGCCAAGGTCAATTGTCGAGCAGAAATTATATTATATGTACTCGGAATGAGACTAAAAATCATCAAGCTACCTAGATACACGTGGGAGTTGGTTCGTTTCACTTTCAAAGCGCCTCAAACGGGTGCTCCTTGAGCTAGTCTCCACAAATTAGTGTCACTAAGCCGGTAAGGCACGCGCCGACAAATGCGTCGGCCAATGTTATCAGAAACTACTATGGAAACATTCTAGGCATATGCGCCGAGTGCTTTTAAAGGCCTTCCCATTCAAACTGCTTTTTGCTGCTGCCAGCTAAGTCTCTCTCACAAGCGGACACCCATGGGTTAGGTATCTCGAGCACATTCTCTCTAGGCTGCTGCGTTCGTGCGTCGCTGGTTCTTTGCGCCAGGTCGGCAAATGCCTGTAAAGCGCAGGCATTTCGACCAGCTAGCAACCACACAGAGCTTTAGCTCCCCGCTAGCAGTTATTGCACACATAGATCTGGATGCGTTCTATGCCCAATGCCTGTGTGTTCACAATGATTACGACCCTGCCGAACCACTGGGGTGCCGGCAGTGGAACGCGCTGATTGCTGTGAACTACCCGGCTCGCAAGTTCGGGATCAAGCGTGGGGTGTCTGTTGAAGAGGCCAAGAAGCTGTGCCCGCAGATTCATCTACCTCATGTTGCCACAATAAAAAAGGGTGACCTGGATTGGCAATTTCACCGGCATCCAGATCCCAATGGCTATAAGGTGAGCCTAGACTATTTCAGGCGCGAGTCAAGAAAGATCTTCGCTGTCTTCAAAGAGCACTTTTCTTTAGTGGAGAAGGCTGGCATTGACGAAGGATTCGTGGATCTTGGCGCTGAGGTGCACAGCGAGGCCCTTAAACGGTACCCCGACTTACTAGTTGATAAGGGGCCTGACGACGAGCTCAATTTGACCCCGGACGAGCTAATGGATATTGGCGCCGAGCTGGTAAATTCTGTCCGGTTGCAAATCTTTGAGGACCTGCGGTACACATGCTCGGCTGGTGTTGCTCGCAACAAGCTGCTTGCGAAGCTGGGGTCCGGGTATAAGAAGCCATTCAACCAAACAGTCGTACGTACTGGCGAGATCCCTGAGTTCTTGAAACATTTCAAAATCACTGATGCGTGGGGATGGGGTGGGAAGCAGGGCCGAGCAGTGTTGGCCGACTTGGGGCTTTCTGATGAGGAGGAAGACCAATGTGGGTATGTTCGTGATAACTTCACCTTACCTGAATTGCAGCTGAAACTGAAAGGAAATCTCAAGCTGGCCAGAAGCTTGTACGAAATGGTTCGCGGCGAACACCGAGCTGAGGTGCATTCCCGCACATTGATCAAGTCTATGATCGCGGTCAAGGATTTTCGTACTCTCAGCCACCTAAGAACCAGAGAGGACGTGACATCCTGGCTTCAGGTTTTTTCCGTAGATCTGGCGGGGCGTCTCACCGACCTGTGCGAGGACCTAGGCAGTGTGCTGGTCCCGCAAACCATAGCAGTTCGACAGGAACGAGCGGACGACGGCGCGCAAAGCAAACAACAACCGTTCGTGCTGCGGGGCTCATCAATTCCACAAATTCGCGAGCAGATATTTGAGCAGTCAAAAACAATAGCCGACGCCTTCGTTACTATTCCGTGCAGATACCTTGTTGTTGAGATTTCTCACTTCCAAGTCTTGCCCAAGGAACGGTTGATGTTTGAATCAAAACCAAAGGAAAAGCCATCACCAAATAAAAAGGCCTCCGATGAACCTACACCTCTCATTAAAGTACCTTCCGATGGTGAGCATGGTGCTGTTGGAGACGATGATGATAAGCTTTTTGTCGAAGACACTTGGCGCTGCGATAAGTGTGGCGAGTCATTGCCTGAGGAAAAACATCAGGAGCATCAAGACTGGCATTTCGCAAAAGAGTTGCAAGGTAGTGATAGACAGGAGTCCATGTTAAAGGCTCCAAACTTCAGCCCCCGACCTCCTAAGTCGCCTTCAAAGCTGCGCTCGTCACCCCGTGCCAGCAAAGGACCTGTCAAAAAGAAGTCCAAAGGCTCTGAGAGCCAGAAAAACATTCTGGATTTTTTTAAAAAGTGAGTTTTCCTTCACTATTGGTCGCATGCACTATTTATTAAATACACTGAACAATGATCTTGAGCTGTGTTATCATGCTCGGTGCTGTTATTCTCGACCCACGTACCATGGGTAGGGGTTACGACGCGTGTGTGATGCGTGATGGTGGTCGACAACACCACCGCTAGCAGGCTGACTTCAAGTCCGCAACCACAGGATTCCTCAACTGCCGCCGGTTGCGCATTGGAACCAGCATGAAGCGCGATAATGCACGACGGTATGCCGACGAAGTCGCCGCAAGCATAGACGAGGAAAATCGCCAGCTTGTTGAGTACAAGTTCCAGCTATCGATGAACTTCGAGGAAGCACTGAAGCCGGCCAAGGAATTGAAGGCGAAACACGCACTTCAACAGGAGAATATACTGCGTCTTCGCAGACAGAATGACGACCTCGCGACAAGCCCCTCTGAACAGGAAAGGCTGCTCCTCTCTCGATTAGAGGTGATGCGCGAAAAGCGTAAACACGAGTTGGGACTATTGGAGAATGCAAAAGCAGAACTCAAGGCGGAAACTGCTCGCGCACAGAAGCTAGATGCGAAAATTTCTCATTTAGATGAGCAAAATAGGGCAAGAGTATCTGAGATGAGAAAAGCAGCTGAGGCTTATGAGGAGGTTTTGGCTCTACACATTGATCCTAGCGAAGGCGGCGGTTTGAAGATAACGTACGTCGATCTGAGGCGCAGCTTTCTCTTAAGACTCAAAACTGGGAAAGCAGAGGCAGAAATTGCTGGAGTGAGCGGGTGTGAAGATATCATAGCGGAATTCAACCGAAGACTGAACGTCGGCGCGCTTCTCTATCGCATGAGGGAAACTCTGAAGTCGCGTCACATCTAATCTCGCGTTGCGACTAAAATTGCATCACATATCTCGCTATCGGCTTGAACAACGGCATTTTATTTATTTCATTTATTGAGACCATCTATTCGGACTCATTATTCCAATTAAGTCATAAAAAAAGGGATATCAGACTTAGAGTGCAAGAGAAGCCTGAGAATCAGAACAGCGAGCCCTGAAGTGCCCGCTCAGTCATCTCGCGCTGGACCAGCCGTTCTCTGAAACGCAGATGCTGCTCGATGAAAGCTACCTCTCCACGCAATCTGAGAATTCTCAGGATGACATCGTCTACACGCGGCGAAGCTCGTTGCGCATTGCGCAGCTCTAGCGCCTGGTGCTCGATTACAGACTTATTGCGATGCGCCATTACTGTGCGCTGTCTTGCGAGCAGCTCACTGTTGTTCGCAATAACACGCAAATTCGCCTTCACAAGTTTCTCGCTTTCCGATTTGAGCTGAGCCGTGGGGAGATCGTAGTAAACAGGGATCGCGACGATTTGCTGATAGCTTTGGCTCTGAAGCCTCTCCAAACTCGGGCCAGCTCCGTCGCTGTAGAAAAAGTCTCTTAGAGAAGACAACCATGAGTAGATGGCTTCCATCTCCTTGCTTGTGAGCTGCTGCTGCGTCGTTCGCTCCGCCTCCAGCGGCGGCAAGATGAGCGACTCTAGAGCTTCAAGTACCACATCCCATGTGCGAGAGAGCACTTCGATGCGCAAAGCTGGTGTCAAAATTGATGCCAGCGTTGCGAAATTCTTGTTCAAATACTCATATAAAGGCTCCAGGCTGTCATCAATTGTCTTTTGGGTCATTGCCGGGGGCTGCACTCCTGTTTGGGTATTACCAAACCAAGAGTTGAAGCTTTTATGGAGCTGGGTCACTCCTGTTTGCACGCTGGTGGCCAGGCTTCCCTGGCCGGTGACGAATCGTAGCGTCTGCTTTGAAATCACCACGTCAATCACGCCGGAAAACTGGGTAACAAGGGTGTTCACCATGCTGTCTTGCGTCCGGGTCAGGAATCGCAGCGCCTTACCAAAATGGTACCGAATATCGTCGCGTTGCGCGTCCACCGAGATCATGACCTGAAGCCGGCCCTTGGCGGAGTCGAGGTCGACCCATTTGATCTGCATGCCATACTCTTTCTTCGCGAACGCTTTCGGGTCAAGCCGGAGCATTGCCCTACCGCACATTGTGTGGTTTGAGAGTCCTGTTTGATTCCACACGGTTGCTTTGAGCAATCGCGGGCGACTTACCTCGAGCTCAAACGGCTCATTCCAATTAGGCCTACTCGTATCGCCTAAGGCGGTATGAGTTTTCCCCAGTTGCTTCCTGGTGTCTTGGTCGACCAAAGTAACATAGGTGCCCCCCTCGCTGATCTTAATATCGGAAGCACTGATAACTGTGACAGTGAACAGGTAGCTAGATGGTGGCTTGACCTGGCGGTTTTTGCGGTCCTCGATCTCGATTCGTTTTGAGACTGCGTCGGACCTCAGCTGGGACTCCATCTGATGGAGCATTTCGTACGCTGCAGCAATGTTGTTCAGCTTAACACCTGTCTCGCGTTTGAATTCGAACGGCGGTGGTTGGCCAGCATTTCGAGATGCCATCATTGCTGCCGTTGCTTGCGCCGTGGCCTCCTTCGCGAAGGCCAGCCATTGCTCTTCTTGCTTCATCTGCTTCATTGATTGCGGACGTGGTTTGGCCACCGGCTTGAAATCGTTAAGAAACATTCCATGGACTTGACCCGCCCAGTCGCA
Organism: Entelexis gropengiesseri; assembly: GCA_030579755.1. Lineage (NCBI taxonomy): Eukaryota > Fungi > Ascomycota > Dipodascomycetes > Dipodascales > Trichomonascaceae > Entelexis > Entelexis gropengiesseri. The sequence continues at coordinate 25,608 of JAKTRO010000012.1, read as the reverse complement.
GAGCGTGGCGGAGATCCCGTCGACGAGGGTGGTTAGCAGCCGTGCAACATGGTACTGATTATGCCAATTCAGGTTCTCTATTAAAGAAATTGACGCGTAGAACGATGTGAACAGGTCCTGCACTGCACTCGAGTGCATTTTACCCGTCTCTATAGACACCGGCGTGCTATCGTCCTGCTCTATAACCGGCTTGACCCACGTTCGAGCCATCGATGCCGATGTAGCCGCCCACTTTGCGAAGTACGGGAACAGCAGATCTTCTGGGTTGAACGGAAGCGTCTCATCGAGTGAAACCTGGCGATAGAGATCCTGTATCTGCATGAGCTCGCTGTGCAAAGCCAGCATGTCGTCAAAAGGAGGCGGATCGCCCTTACTGTCATACTGCCGAACTGTGAATTCCCAGATAGGTACAAAGTCAGTTCCAAACAGCTTCAACTGTTTAGCGCAGACAACTTTGGCGATAGGCAGCTGCTCGAACATAGGCTGCGGGTATTTAGTCTGCAGCTTTTCAGCGACTTTAACGATTGCTTGGGCGAGCTGGACCACATGCTCGACTTCCAAGCTTGTGTCGCGAGGGATTAATGACACCAGCCGCTCGTACTCAGCCTCTGCACTGGAAATGATGGCTTGCCTGACTTGCTTTACCTGCGCGGGGCTTACAATCGTGGTTTGCTGGAGTCTGTTCGCGATGGGAGGCAGTGTCACCGTGAGCAAGTGCAAGAACGGGCCCATTTTTGGCGTTTTTTTGTCAAAAAGCTGGCGCAGACTGCTGATGATCTTGTACACCGATGCTTGGCGCAGTTCTTGGATCGCGTCCAGGCTAAGCAGCGTGTCAGACCGCGGCCACTCGCTCTGGGACTCCGGATTTTCATTAAGCAAGTGCTCAGCATAAGCATAAACGTCATTAACGGTCTCTACCGTGGCTTCTTCCTTCTCGAACATGTGGAAGGCAGTGTAGAGAAGGCAGCACACGTAGGTGCGGGCCGGAACGCGCCAGTAAGTCGCGACAAACTGGATCAGCAAGCGGGTCTTTGGCGTAAACAACGTAGAGGCCTTCGCGTCCGCCTCAATGCAGCGGCGCAGCAGCAGCGCGAAGGACGCTCTGACATTGGGCGGAATGAGGTCCGGCAGCGTGCTGCCGGCGACGGCGCGGGGCTCGGCGAGCTGCTCCTTCAGCTGGCTGAGCTGCCGCTGCTCGGCGAACGCGAAGTCGTCCCACTGCTGCGGCGTGCGGAAGTCATCTTTGCAGTAGACCGGGTGCTGGCCCTGCTCCAAGACCTGCTGGAGCTGGTCGATCTGTTGGGCAGTGCTGTCGAGCGTGATCGCACTCTCGGCTGCCAGGTCCTGCTCAAGCAGCGAGGGCGACACAAGCATGATGCGGCCGATCTGCTTTGTTATGTCGCCGGTGGGCGCCGCGCGCCTCGGCTTCTCCTGCTTTGGCGCGCGCTCCTGGCTAGCTGAGCCGGCCTGGGCGAGTTGCGCGTCCAGCGCTGCACTTCCGCCCTGCTTGCGCACAATGCTCCGCAGCAGCTCGATGAAAAGCTGGTTCTGGCTCTCGACCTGGCCTGGCCCAGCAACCTTCACGACGCAGCTCACAAACTTGACGATCAGCGGGCCTGCATTGAGGCCGAGCTCCTCGAGCTCCATAGGGCGGCTGCTCTTTATTTCGAGCAGCTGTGCGTAGAATGCGAGGTAGCTGCGCTTGAGCGTCGCGTCGACAGGCTCGGGCTGTTTGGCGAGGGCAACTTGCTTGAAGTAGCTCATGAGCCCCTTGAGCGTGCCGCGGGGCAATTTGGTGGTGATCGTGACGTCGAACGCCGGGTTCATCGGCTGCGAGACCGCCTCGCGCTGCTGGCGCGCCGATCGCGCGGCAAGCAGGTTGGCAATCACCGCGAGCCGAGCAAGGTACGCGTACAGCTGCGGGTCCGAGACCGGCTCGGAGACCTGCTGCCATGCGGGAAGCCACGGCGAGGGTTCCTTTGTTCCCGCTGCTTGCATTGCTGTGGGTTGCACCACGCCAAAGCCTTGCCTCGCAAACCGTTGGCTGTTTGTTATGAGTTTCACCCTGGCGCGCGACCCTGTCGAGCGGGGCAAGGGGAGCGAGCGAGGTGCGCTAGGCGGCAGCAGCAGTGCGGCTGGGGCGGCCCTCGATTCTGCGGAGTGCGTGAGACCGCGGCGATGAAACCACGCTGGTGAAATTGCGGTATAGGCCGGCGCCCCTGCCCCTATTTGGCTAGCGGCGTCGCGAATGTCCGGGTATGGAGTCGTAAGACCGAGAGCATAGCTGCGACGCAGACCCATAATAGACGTTCATGCGACTGCAGCCACTGGCTTGTGCTAACAATCGCTCCATGGGGCACCACGAAGCTAAGACTATATCAAAACTGGACTCAATCAGTTCAATAGCGCGGACCGAGTGCGCGCCTAAGCGAGGTTCCAAGATAACCCTCGCCTCGGTGGCACCGCGACCCTCATCCGACCCCACACCGCGACTAAGGACCGCGGTTCAGTGTGGCGGCCTGGCGAGATGGACTTTCCGTTTGCCGACGCGCCGAGCATCATCCGGGCCAACCAGAAGGATGCGTTCGTGGAGCTTGACCTCCGCCAGCAGTGCCGCGACGTGCTCCAGTACCTCAAGGGCGTCCGGTTTCTCAATGCATGGGGCCCGCAACTCGACGCAGGCGTCTCGCTGCTCTACCTCGGCCTCACCACGCTGGTGGGCTCCCGAACGCTCGGCGAAGAGTACACTGACATCTTCTACCTGACGCCGGACCGGCGGCTGCCTCGCAAGCTCAAGCTCGCGTTGTACGTGCTCACAAGCAGCCTCGGGCCGATTGTCCTAGCGAAAATAGCGGCTAAGGCGCGGGCACGGCTCCGGCGCGGCGAGATCGACGCCTACGGCGACGACGACGATGAGACCTGGTATGCCGACTACATCTCGCCGGCGACCGTTGTTTCCGTCAACCTTGCGCTGTTCTACTTCAGCGGCGCGTACTACCAGATCTCCAAGCGGCTGTTCGGCCTGCGGTACGCGTTTGGCTACCGCGTTGATCCGCTCACCCAGCCCGGCGGCAACTACGCCTTTGTCGGGGTTTTGATGGTGCTGCGCGCCCTCGGCAACCTTGTCTCGAAGCTGCGCGCGCGGATCCCGGACGCGCACAGCGCCTCCGAGAAGTACGAGGACGTGACCACGGTGGGCCCGTCGCTCGAAAACCCGGAAATCCTTCCTTTCATCCGCGCCGACTCGCGCCGCTGCAACCTGTGTCTCGAGGACATGACCGCGCCCACCGCGACGCTGTGCGGCCACCTATATTGCTGGTCCTGCATAGCCCAGTGGTGCCGCGACCAGGCGGAGTGCCCGCTGTGCCGGCAGGAGTCTCATGAGCAGCATCTACTGTGCCTCAGAGTTTAGCATCTCTTCAATATATATATATATATATATATATATATATATATATAGCATGTACATAGCCTAAACCACTTGTTCTAAAGTCATACTATGCGGATCACGTTGTGCTTCTTCTTTTTCTGGTCTGCGGCCGGCTTCGTAGCCGGCAGCGATGGCAACCGGTTGAGATTGGGCTTTCGCTGGGTGGAGGAGGCGATCGATGACGACGACGAGGAGGATGCGAGTGACGGTGAGGCCCGCGGCGACGCCTCGCCACTGTCTGCGCGCGCTAATGGGGGCGCCGATAGGTCGGTAGACGACTCCGGGCGCCAGCCCGAGTAGCTGGGCTGGGCGTAGCTGAGCCGCGAGCGCGATGCGAGAGGAATGCTCGTTTGGCGTACAGACTGCTCCTGCTTTTTGGCCTTTGGGAGCTGCGGCAGCCGGTTGTTGAGACCCATAAGCTGCTGGCTCGAGGGCTTGCGCTGCGCCGCACCGGCAGCATAGCTGTTGCGGGGCGCGGCACCCTTCTGAGCCGAGGCGCCCTCCTGGCCCAACTGCGGGAGCTGCGGCAGGTTTCCAAAGCCGCTGAGGCCGGTGCCGCGGAGCCGCGGCTCGTCTGGCGTAGAGCCCCAGCCCATTTTCTGGACACGCGTGGGGGCCGGCCCCAGCGAGCTCAGGGACGGCAGCGCCTGCTCCTGCGCCTTCTTCTCGATTCCGACCAGCTCGTCTTCTGCCTGGGCGCGGCGTTGCAAAACAAAGTTCAGCTGTCTTCGTGTTTCTTCAGCCAGCTTCGGCGCGTAGGCCCTGTTGAATGCGCCTAGCAGCGCCGTGACCTGTGGTGCAGCAACGCCTTTGAGCACGCTTTCGTAGGTCGCTATAAGGACCTCAACCGGCACCTTCTTCCCAAGGAAAGTCTGGTTGACTGCTTTCAGCTTCTCGATCTTCTCGGCGTCGTGGTCGGCAACGATGTCGAGCCGCGCCATGTACCGCGACAACGTATTCTGGTCCTCGGCATCGACGCTCGGCTGCTCAATGTTGTCGGCTTCCGAGAGACTCAACTGCGCTAAGTCGACCTGCTGGAAATCTCTGCGGTTGCCAATGAGTCCTGGGTGCGCTTCAAGCATGTGGTTCTGCAGCTCCATCTGCGTGCCAAACACAATGTGCTTGTCATCTAGACAGGCCGGCACCATGCAAACATGGTGCTTGTCCGTGTAGTGCTGGAACAGCTCGTCGAAGGTCTTGAAATACTTCGGGTGCTGCGGATCGCGGCGCTCGCACACTTCGCATCCAAAGTGTGCCTGGCGGCAGTGCTTGCTAAACTCGCTCATCGAGTAGAAGTACTGATTACAGTACTTGCACTTGATATGCTCTTTGTCGAGATGCTTGTGGTATGCCTTCGACGAGTCGAACGTCTGGTATTCGTCGCTGAACACGAACTGGTGCTTTGTGCACACATCGCACAGCTGCTTTCCGTGCTCCTTTTGCAGATGCGGCTTCAGCTTCTTGTAGCTCTTCTGTTCTTCGTCACATTCCGGGCATGGAAACGACAGAATGTGCGACAGCTGGGCTGCAAGGTCCCGGGTCTCGACAGTGATTCCGAACCGCTTGAAATCGATCGTCGCATCCTCGATACTGGAATTCGCACTCTCAACCACGGCGACATGGGGACCCATTGCTCGGCAGTACGGGCACGTCGTGTCCTTCATGAGCACACGCTTCTTGAGCGTGCACGAGAGACACAGCGCATGACTGCACGGGTAGACCCCGCGCTCTTGAATTGGCTCGGCACACACGCAATACTCTACCATAGTCTGGTTTTGGGAAATTCTTTGGCCACGCTTTCTGTGGCGAAGATGGGCGGCGGGGAGGAGCTATGCAGGTGGTAAATGCAAACGGGGGAGATGCCGGAGACCGGATCCAAAATGAGACCTCCTCGCGCACACAGTATTTTTTTTATGCGGCTACCCTCGGAGGATCGTTCTGCGCGAAGTGCCAGCGGTTATTGCAACTAGGAAAACCTCCAATGTCGCTAGTGGCACTCCCACCAGTGTTGCTTAGCGGTGCGAAACAACGTTTTTTCGCCTGCTCGGCGGCGGCGACCTGGCCTCTACCCTTCCCACCGCCGGCCATGCCATGGCCCATGATGACGGCGTTCCAGGGTTAGGCGCTGAACCATGGCTGCGAAAGTCGCTGGCCTGCTGAGCCAGCTGAAATACTCGGCCTGGTCGCTGCTGCACCCCGAGACACTGCGCCCAACCTCGAGAATTTCGTCTTTTGCCGACCTGAGTATCCCTGAGTCTACGAAATTTGTCATTCTCGACAAGGACAACTGCTTCGCGAAGCCCCACGCGCTTACGATTTGGCCCGCGTTCATGCCCGCATGGGAGCGACTGGTGGCGTTAAACGGCAAGCAGTACGAAGTGGTGGTGCTGAGCAACACTGCTGGGTACGAAGCCAAGGACCCGGATGGCGCGCTGGCGCGCGAGCTCGAGAAGAACATAGGGGTCAGGGTACTGCGCCACCGCGAGCCAAAACCCATGTGCTACCCCGAAGTCTTGCAGCAAATTGAGTGTCGGCCCGACGAGGTGGTGGTTGTGGGTGACCGTCTGCTCACTGATGTTCTGTTTGCCAATCTTCTTGGGGCAAAATCGGTGTGGATCCGGCCCGGCGTGCACCCGTCCTGGCTCAACCGCCTGGAAATGATGGGTAAACGCGGCTAACAAGGAGACGCTAGAGGAGTGCTTGTTTTAAGAAAACCGATCTATATACTATTTACAAAACTGCACGGGCCCGGAAAAGGAGGGCACGCGCTTAATCGCGCTTCATGACTTTGTTGATTAGACGCTTGAACAGCCCGTCCTTGTGCTCGTCGCTGCTGCCCTCGCCGTCCTCCCGGATCTCGTGCAGAGGCGCATACTTGCGCCGCGCGTTCTTGTCGTGTGTGGCATCTGCAAACGCCTCGAGCAAAACTGTCTGCTCCTCGTTCTGAGCGCGCGGCACCCGGATGTTCAGCTTGACCTTCAGGTCGCCGCGCCGGCCGCTCGCCGACCGCTGGGACAGCGGGCTGGCCGGCATGCCCTGCCCATGGATAACAATTTCTTCGCCGAACTGCGACGCTGAGGGCACGTTGATGTTGACCTTCGGGCCGTTCAGAGTCGGTATCTCTATCTTCCCGCCCAACGCGGCGGTCGTCATCGGAATCTCAGCCGTAAACAGCAGGTCGTCGCTCACGCGCGTGAAGAACTTGTGCGGCTTCAGCTTGATGCGGACATAGAGGTCACCTTTGGTGGTCGAGACGCCAAGGCCTTTGCGGACCTGCGGCGCGTCGCCCTCTCCGCGTTCGCGGATCCGCATGCCGTCGCTGATCCCCGCGGGGATCTCCACCTCGTAGGTTTTTGTTGCGGTGTGCGTGCCCTCGCCATGGCAGGTGCCGCACTCCGAGCTGTGGGGGATCACGACGCCCGAGCCGCCGCAGGACGTACAGGTAGAGGCCATCTGGAATCCTCCCTGGACAACGTGGACGGTGGTTCCCGTGCCATGGCAGGTCCCGCACGTCTGCGTGCTGTGGCCCGACTTGAGTCCTGATCCGTGGCAGGTGCCACACTCGTCAATGGCGGAGTACCTCACCTGCTGCTTCACACCGCTCGCGGCCTGCTCGAGCGTCAGCTGGGCCAGAATCTCGATATCGTCTCCCTTGAAGATCTGCTGGCCCGCGCGGCCGCCGGTACGGCCGCTGCTTTGGCCCGTGAACGCCGAAAAAATGTCCTCGAAGCCTCCGAACCCGCCGGAGGAGCCGCCGAACCCCCCAGCGCCGAACGGGTTGAACCCGCCTGAGCCGCCGCCAAAGCCCGCGAACGGGTTCCCGCCGGCCTGGCTTTGGCCGCTGAAGCCCCCAGCGCCGCCCTCGAACGCCGCTGCACCGAACTGGTCGTACTGGCTGCGCTTCGACTCGTCGCTGAGAATCTCGTAGCTGCTTTGAATGTCCTGAAACTTCTTGTCCGCGCCTTCTTCCTTATTCACATCCGGGTGGAACTTCTTTGCCAGCTGGTAGTACTTCTTTTTGATATCCTTGGCGTTTGCGTCGCGCGCCACGCCCAACACTTTGTACGGGTCCTCCATGCGCGCCACTGCCGAGGCATGGAAGAGCCGTCGGTGCTGCCCGAGAATTGGCCGGCGTATATGGTTTAAGTGCGGGCGCGCCCCCTTCAGCTTTGCGAAACTGAGCAGATGCGAGTGTATCGTCATTAGTAGACTGCTGCCTCCTATGCGAATATGTAAATAGCCCAATAGATGATCTGGTGTTAATAGATTACTACTTCGTCCCCCGGGGTCCTGAAATTTCCCACCGCCGGCACGTGACCTCTGCCCAGATTCTAGAAATGCCTGGGCTTCTTGGTCGGCGGTCGCGCAGCTCACTGGCTTCCCACTGGCAGTAAGTGGGAGCGTGGGACCAGCCTTTTCATCACCCAGCGGCTCAGCGCCTCTCTTGCCGCAGCGACAGGACTCGACCCTCTCTTTTTACTACTGCGTACATTTGAGGGGCCTGACCCAAACACAGGCGTACAGGGATAGGTGGTGCAGTCTTTTTTTCAACAGTAGTGGAGCAGAGAGCAACGGATTCAAAAAGGTAGCGCTGGGTTGTGTGTATATATAGCGTCTAAACATGTCTGAAGAGGTCCGCGAAGACTATCTTGAGTCTCTCGAGGAGCTCACTGTTAACTCACGTCCCATAATAAAAACGTTAACAGAGATAGCCCAGGACAACGTCGCCGACGCACCGGCGGTCGCGGACGCTCTCGAAACCCACGCGTTGAAGTGTCCGCCAGGCCAGAAGCTCCCGGCCCTCTACCTCATAGACTCGATCTGCAAGAACGTCGGCGAGCCCTACACGGGACTGCTGGCTCCGAGGATCACCCACATCTTTTCCAGTGCGTTTGGCGTGTCGCCCGAGCCCGTGCGCCTGAAAATGAACGAATTGTTCAAAACATGGACCGCCCCGCAGCCCGGATCGGGCGAGCCAGTGTTTCCGCACGAAGTTTTGCGACAAATGAACGACTTCATGATGAGGCAACAGCCTGCACAGCCGATGGGGCACCCGCCACACATGCACACGGACGGTGGTGCCGCGCTGCCCCCGCCGCGGCCAAGACTGAACCAGTCGGCGCTGTTGGTTGTGATCAACCAGCTGGTGCAGCAACTTGAGCAAGACTCGTCCGACCCGTTCATTGAGCGCCAGCTCTCGCGCCTGCGGCGGATCGAGGCTCGCGTCTCTGGTGTAGTAGACCCGAAGACGTTGCCTGAGCTCCATCAAGAAATCGAGGAGATCAGAGACACCGCGATGCGGCACGAGGTGCGCCCGTCTAGCCGCGGCAACCGTAACGGATCCGGTCGCGGGCAGCGCAATAATCGAAGAGATGGCCGCGACGCTGGCCGCGACCACGGTCGAGACGGCGGCCGCGTGAACGGCGGCGTTGACAAAATCACCGGCACAAACAACGTTCCCTTGGGAACCAGGAAACGCTCCGCTCTGGAGGGAATCGATTTAGGAAAACTCGCACAGAGCCTCGATAGCGTGAAGCGCCAGCACACCGAGTCACCCGGGCTGCCTGCCAGCGGGCTTATTTCACAGGAGTGGGACCTCGCAATGGCAGTGTCGACTGATGTTGATCCGGCGCTCATCGAGCAGCTGTACTCAGCTGGCTTGCCGCTCCAGTGCTCTACTTGCGGATACCGCTTCCACGACACGCCCGAGGGCCGCGAAGCGAAGCAGGCCGAGATGGACTGGCACTTCCGCGCCAACAAGGACATGATGGAAAGCCACTCGCGGAATCGGTGCTGGTTTCTCACTGCGGTTGCCTGGGTTGCCTACCGCGACGAGGATGAAGTGCTGGGCATCGGCTCAGCACTTAGTGTCAACGGAGTTAATGGGGACGAAGCCGGCGAGGGCGAGGCCAACGGCTTTGAGCCAGAGAGCGAACGGCTCAAGTACATCCCCGTGCCGTCTGATAGTTCGGCGGTGTGCCCCGTGTGCCAGGAGCCGCACGAGGCTTCTTGGAGCGAAGAGGCGGAGAATTGGGTCTGGATGAACACAGTTGAGGTGAGCGGGCACTACTTCCACGCAACGTGCTTTGCGGATCCTCAGAATAAGCAACTGGTAGAGTCCACTTTAGGGGCCGAGGTCGAAGCTGGCACGTAAAGCTGGCACGTAAAGATGTAACTTATACAGGCTGAGTGTCGAGTCGAAGTGTAAGGTACCTAGTTCTGGTTGGTTCACATGAGCTGCTCTGAGGTACTTGTTTCAATTAGCTCGCTGCTAATTACTTTTATAAGGTCTGCTAAAACTTTCTAATCAGCTGTTCAGTTGCCAGGCCGGTGTGAATCGGTCTCTATCTCACACCAGGCTCTGTGTCTGCATCAGATTACTCCTTGCTGGGGCCCGTGATGCTGGTCCAGATCGCCGACCACACCTCGCCCGGCTTCTGCGTAGCATCGATACCGTTCCAGATGCCCTCCTTCTTGTAGTAGTCTACAACCGGCTCGGTCTGCTCGTGGTAGGCAGTAAGGCGCTTTTTGAGGGCGTCCACGTTGTCGTCGCTGCGCTGCACGAGCGGCTCGCCAGTAACGTCATCAACCATGTCTTTCTTAGGCGGGTTGAACTCTTTGTGGTACGAGCGGCCGCTGGCGGGATGGATCAGACGGCCCTCGATGCGGGCCACCAGGCGCTCGTCGGGGATCTGAAGCTCGACAACGTTCTTCAAGGGCGTCTCGCGCGCAGCCAGCATCTTGTCGAGCTGCTCGGCCTGCGGGATCGTCCGCGGGAAGCCATCAAGAATGAACCCGTTCTTGCAATCGGGGTTCTCCTCGAGCTCGGAGTTGATCATACCAACCATGATGTCGTCGCTGACGAGCCCGCCCTCGTCCATAATCTTCTTAGCCTTGAGGCCGAGCTCCGAGCCGGCCTTGATCTGCGACCGCAGCATGTCGCCGGTCGCAAGATGACACGCCTTGCACTTCTCCACCAGGTTGGGCGCCTGCGTGCCCTTGCCGGCCCCGGGAGGTCCGATGAGAATCATCCGCAACGCGACCGGAAGCGCGACGCTGGTTTCCGAACCGGCGGACTGTTGCGCGGCTTCCGGCTCAGCGTGGCCTGCAGAGTCGAAGCGAGGCACGCGCTCGTATGGCTTCTGCTGCTTCACGAGCTCCCCAGCGGAGCCGCTGAGGTTGAAGTAGTCGTAGATGAACTGGAACATCAAGTGTCGACAGAGAGTGAGAGTTGGTTAGCGGACCCGGGATCGCGTCGCCTATGAAATAATGCGGTCTGCGTGCAGCGAGTATTTCACCCCTGCCCAAGATAACCCGTGACCCCAACGCCTCGAGCGAATCGCCAACAGTCCACACCAAGCACACATTGCGTGTAAACAATAGCGCAACTCTCGGATAGAATGACGATGCAGTAGTAAATGCGATATCCGAATAATAAAACTATATAAAATAGACTTTTTTTACATTATGTTCTCCCTCTTCAATGAATGGAAAGTGTTCTCATCAATCACTCGCGTATTCGAGCTAAGAAAAATCTCGTCGTAACTCGGCAGCACGCTGTTCTCCCCATTCGGTCCCACTGCGGAGTGCTCGGGTCGCGAGCTCATTTTAAGTACTGCCGCATCATTAGGCCAAGAGAGCCAGGGGCCCAAGACGCTGACAGGAGTTTCGAGGACCGTTGTCACCCTCGAAATATCGTTGTCTTGAGAAACCTCCAGCTCGCATCCGATGATATACGACAACGATAGATTGGTGGTGGTGAAGGGCGCAGCAACAGGTCCCTCTAACGACAAGTCTGTGAGTAACTCGCTGATGTCGAAAGGCTCGCGAGTGATCTTCAGGTTGGTAGGAATCTTGCCAATCACCGTGCTGTTCTTGTAGATATCGGCCACCTCTTTGCCGTCGTAAACGGTCGCTACGCAACGCTGAACAAGGTATATTCTGATCTCGTGAACGATTATATCGGACGCTACCGATTGCAGGGTGGCACTAAACTCTGGCTTTACCAGTCCCTGGGGGATCCCCGCCTCGGGGTAACCCAGTCTCACGATCAGGCCTTCCCCATCCTGGGCTTCACGGGTGAAGTCCCAGTCTATTGATACGAATGGTAACTTCACACCAAACTTGTATTTCCGCGGCCCCAACGACCTGGTAGTCGTGACGTCAACCCGTCGTGATAAATCGGGCAAGTCGATCACCGCAGGAACAGGGTGCACCGGCAGTTCTCTTGCTGTTTCACCAACGATCTGGCGCGACTCAGCTTCCACAACATTGGCCTTGAGCGACCAAAATATGCCTACCTGCAGACCATTTCTTGTGGGCACAGGCGAATGAGGCGGAAGCTCTGTATCACTGTCTGGAATATCAACGGCGAACTTAAACGTATGCGATCCTGGACTAAGATCGCCCGCGCTATTCACAGGTACCTTCGTAGGCGCCGACAACAGCTTGCGATATTCCTTTTGCGCAAGTGGAGTTGGCTCTTTGTAAACAGCTTTAGAAGCCGTGTCTTCGTCGAGGGCGAGTCGACGGCAATAGTCTCTTTCCCGGATTCTGATGCTGTCGTAACGATGCTTTACTTCTGATGCGACGGCAGCCAATTCCTCGCACTCAAGAAAGAGTTCGATGCACTCGACACGCAGGCCTGGCTCTACGACGTTCACAGTCACTTGTCCCCGGACGGTTTCGCCTATATCATAGTATGGCCGTTCGGGGGAGTCGAGCTCAATCGCTACGTCGTGCGCGGCCGGGGGTAAGGCCGCTTCCATAGGGGCACTAGCGGTCTCTCAACTTCGATCCTGACGATGGGAGTGAGTGGCGTAGATCACACCAGGTCCGCCTGGGATTGCAACTATCACTGTACCCTGCGCACGGCGCGATCAGGTGGTCTTTATCGGCGCCCTGAAGCACTGCTGGCCGTTGGGGTTCTCACCCTGGCACCCTGGCACCGCTAGGGCATGTTGCACGTGGCTGGTGTTGTGAACTAGCTTCGCAGCCTCGGGGGTGTTTCTTCAATTGTATTAGGGGTCATTAAATATTAGGTATGTTAATAGAATTAACACGGGCAAAGCGTACTGCTCTCTGTTGAGCTAGTTTGCTACGCGACTCTTTGCCGCTGTGAAGGTCACCTCATCGATGACTCGCGTGTTGGACATGGGAAGGGCTTCTTCGTAGGAAGGAAGTCCGTAATCGCTCTCGCGTGGGGCTGAGGAGTCTGATTCAAAGGCATTCTCATCAATCTCGGGACTCGCCTGGTGCGCCTCCGCCCTGAAAACCTTCTCATTCGACTTTTCAGGCCAGCAGAGCCCCGGGCCAAGGAGGTTGACGGGGACCTCGAACACAAGCGCCTCTGGCTTTCCTTTCTCAGGCGTAACCACTTCAACTTCGAGCCTGAGCTCATATGAAACCGTGGTGAAGTTGGACGCAAACGGAGATGCAAATACGTCCTCTAGCGCAAAGTCGGCGACGAGATCGGTGAGATCCTTCGCCCCATCCTCGATTTTGAGCTGGGTCTTGACCTTGCCGAGAGGAAACAAGTTCTTGTAGGCATCCTTCATTTCGAGCTTCTTGTGTATGCTGGCGAGACATCGCTGAACCAGGTACACGCTGATTCCCGACACCGATACAGCACCAGATGCTGCCGCCAGGACCAAAGTGAAGTTGGGTTTCAGCGGTCCCTGCGGGATTCCTGCATCGGGGTAGCCAAACTTAACGACAAGCACCTGTGCGTTGTTGTCGAGCTTGGCGTCCGGACCGAGCCCGAACACGGAGCCACTGGACTGCTTTTTAGAGCTGCCGACTTGCTTCAGACCTCTGAGCTCGGTGCGGCGGCTGAGATCGGGCCGGCTCAATATTTTCGGCGTGGGGTGCACGGGGATGTCCGTGACCGCGCGCAGGCTGCTCTTCAAATGACCCGTTCGGTGCGCCACGGCCTTTACGGACCACTCAACGCCGACTTTGAGCCCATTACGCGTGGGCACCGGCGAATGCGCCGGTACTAGCGCCACGCTGACCGGAAGCTCGATGGCAAAGTCGAACTCGTGCCGGCCTCTTTCGTACAACGTCTTGCCGTTGGCGGACACCAGTGTGGCCACCAGATCCACATGTCTCTGGTGCTCGGACGCCGCGCTGGGCCGCGAGGTGGTGTATGCTTCGTTGTCGCTCTTGCGGGCGTGACCGCCGCGTTGCCGGCGAGCAACGCGCTTTGCATGGCGGGCCTCACGCATTTCAACCATCGCCTGCTTCTGGTCGTCATCGAACGCTACAGCCGACCACTCGTCGCAGCGCACCTTGACCTGAATGTCTTTGAAAGTCAAACTCTGTGAGTAGACGTCGAGGACTACCTTCCCGCGGACCGTGTCGCCCGCATTATAGAAAGGGCGGGGGATTGGCTCAAGCTCAATAAAGATATCGCCAGACTTTCCTCCCAGCATTGATTCCGCGAACAAATCAAACTACTACTAACAGATTTGCCACCTCAGACCGGGTTCCCCGGAGCCTAAATGCTTTTCTATGTACTAAGATGATGGCCTGGCAGAAAATCAGCGATAACTCAGCCGATCTTGACGCACCAGCACCTTACCCTGGGAGGGCGTTAATGTCACTGCAGAGAAGAACCCTTAACAGCTGTGAAACCCTTGGCGCCTCGAGCCGTGGTTTTCCGGGGTAGTAGCGCGGCGGACGCAACAAACCTCCGACCTCATTGAACTACTTCGCTATGGGCTTTCATTTTAAGTTGCCAGTGCTTAACCCTTGCGCTTCTTCATAATTTATGCTATAGGTCAACACCCTCTTCGTAACAACTCGGCGCCGTCTTGACGACAGCCTTCTCATTAGCCGTGAAACCTCCCTATGATAACTCATGTTTCCCATTTTACCAGACATGAGAAGCCACATTATGGGCTCATATCGAGCGTCATAGCAAGCCTACAAGACTCTCGTGCAAGGGGGGGACAGCCCGCTCCATGATGGCAGATCTAAGTCGACGCAAAAAGTCAGAGGAGCCGTTCGCTTGAGGTAGGAATAGGTTGTCCTTATATAGACCAAGGCCAGCTTGTACTGCTTAGGGCAAACTCAGTGGTACACCGAGTCTACGATGCCATAGCGAGACCAGCTTCTTGAGTGCCTCTACGCGCATCGTCTAGGTAGTGCCCTGCAGACCTAATAAAAGCCATCCTGAGAATAGGGATATGCATTGGTAAATAATCCTGATCTAATGGGGTGTAAAGGGCGTGTAGGGAGCGCCGAACACGCATGGATCGTGCCAGGTCAGGTCAGGTGCTCATCAGTGATCAGTGGACTCAACAACGGCTAAACTGGGGCAGAGTTGCACGCATATCGCGGTGGAATGCCATACATTCTATTTTGGGCAGCGGCCTTTGAGGGTTAACAAGGTCTCGGCTGGCCTTAGACTAAACAGCGACCGGTTCTTCTTCAAAAGCGTAAGAAGAAGTATGAACCCATAACAGATGATTTTATATATGTTAATGATAGCGTGCTCAATTAGTTTGCTACGCCGCTTTTCGCCATACTGTAAGTGAGCTCATCGATCACTCGCGTGTCGGTCGAGGGAATAGCTTCTTCGTAAGATGGGAGCCCGAGGTCACTCTCGCGCGGCGCTGAGGAGTCTGATTCAAACTCGGTGTCATCGCTTTCAGGACTTGCCAAATGCGCTTCTGCTTCAAAAACTTTGTCGGTCAAGCTCTCGGGCCAACAGAGCCCGGGGCCGAGGAAGTTGACGGGCACTTCGAACACGAGTAGCTCTCGCCGACCCTTCTTAGGGGTGATAACTTCGACTTCGAGCCTAAGTTCATAAGAGACGGTTGTGATGCTGGACGCAAACGGGGACGCAAAAACGTCCTTCAAAGCAAATTCTGCAACGAGGCTGCTGATATCTTTCGGTGTCTCATCGACTTTGAGCAACGCATTCAACTTACCGAAGGGAAACAGGTTTTTATATGCATCCTTCAACTCTAGCTTTTTGTGCACACTAGCGAGGCACCGTTGAACCAGAAAGATGCTGATTCCCCATATCGTCACTACTCCAGACGTTGCAGCTACGCTCAATGCAAAAGTGGGCTTTAGCGGTCCTTGTGGGATCCCTGCGTCAGGGTAGCCGAGTCTGACGGCGAGTACTTGAAGGTCGTTACCAGACTTGGATTTTGAGCCTAGAATCGGTTTACCCAGCAGCTTTTTGGAGCTACTGACAATTTTCTGACCACTGAGCTCGGCGCGACGGCTTAGGTCGGGCGACTGTACTCCTTTAGCCGTCGGATGCACTGGAATGTCAGTTGACGTGCGCAAGCTGCTCTTCAGAGCACCGGATCGATGCGCCACAGCCTTCACGGACCACTCAACGCCAACCTTGAGCCCGTTTCGCGTTGGAACCGGGCAATGCGGGGGCAGGGACAAGATAGTGTCTGGCAGTTCGATCTCAAATTCGAATTGGTACCGGCCTGCTTCGCGAGGTAGTTTGCCATTTGGCCCATCTAGACCCTTTTTCGCTAGCGTGAATACCAGATCCACGTGCCTTTTGTGCTCGGTTAAAGCGCTTGGGCGCGGGACGGTAAATTCCTCGTCGTCGCGCTTGCGGGCACGGCCGCGATGCTGCCTGCGAGCGACGCGCTTTGCATGGCGGGCCTCGCGCTTCTCGACCATCGCTTGTTTGCGGTCGTCATTGCGCGCGACAGCCGACCACTCGTCGCAGCGCACCTTGACCTGAATGTCGCTCAAGCTCAGGTTCTGCGCGGACACCTCGAGAATCACCATGCCCCGCACCGTGTCTCCCGCATTGTAGAAGGGCCGGCGGATCGGCTCGAGCTCAATGTAGATATCGCCGGGCTTTCCTCCCAGCATAACACCTGCTGTATCGGCTCTGCAGTCCTGCAGATGCGCCACCAACGGTTTCTTGGGTTTTATAATCTATATCTGGCACGGCCGTCGACCTTCATGCACATGGCGCCTTACCCTTTGTAGAACCCTGAACGGTTGAACCCTTGGTGCACCTGGGCGTCTGGGTTCAACAGCGGTGCGGCAGCATCACGCCACGTATCTGGCATGCACTCGACCTGATCGACGTGGCTTAGCGTAGTCTAATATTAGATGCTATTTAAGTCTAAATCTTGGCATCGGTTGAGCGAACAATACTCTGTAGCTTCTCCTCCCACTGCTCGAGTGTCCAGCCAGAGCTGATCGAGGGGTCCTCCAACCCGTCGATCAGAACCGTAGGACTGACGTGGATACCGTTCTGGCGGCCGAGCTTGACGAAGTATTTGAGGTCGTTGACCACGAGCGAGCCGGGGTTCTTGAATTTACCGTCGCGGTCAATGCTTGTGAGACGAACAAACTCCTGCTTGTCCACGCCGACTCCGGCTGCAATCTCCGCGATCTCGTCGAGGATCTGCTGCCGCGTTTTGTCGACGGCGTAGACATCGTAGTACTGCTCGCTCCGCTCAAATAGCTTGTCCGAAAACTCCCAAAACTTCTTGGGCGCGATTAGACCCACGGCAATGCCGGCTTCGTGTAGATACGAGCCCTGGCCGTGCCATGGCTGGGGCTGGTGTCGAAACACAAATGTGAATCGGCCTGGATACTTCGCCTCCGCGGCCGGCGCGAGCTTTTTGTATACGAGGTCGAATGATTTCTTAGAGAACGGGCAGATATAGTCCCACCAGAATTCAATGACGGTCGGGCCCGAGCCGATGTTCTGTGCAATGTACCGCGGGTTCACCATTGGTCTTGAAGTTGGTTGTACAACAACAACGACGGTGCCTGACTATGCTCCAGTTAAGTACCGCCGTCGAGTGCGGGATCCACACCCGCAATGACGAAATCAGGGCTAGGGCGGTCCAATGGCTCATCGCCCACTCGGCGCCGGCGCTATTCCCCACACCGGTCGTATTATCGCTACTAAAGTAAATTCTGTACACCTATGTTCATCTCTTTTTAGAGCTGGACCAAATTATCACTCAGCCTTCTGCTGGGGCTTAGACTGCCCTTTCGACTGCGCCTTCTGGATCGTCTCGAAAATCGACATTCCACCAGCGACCATGCCGCCCATGTCATCCAGCTTGGCCGGGACCACCACGCTGGTGCCCTCCTTCGCCAGCTTCTCGAACGCGCGAATGTAGCTGTTCGCGACCTGCAGCGTCACAGCGTCCTTGCCTTGTGCGCTGTTGCCGATCGCCTCCGCGATGTGGGCGATGCTCTGAGCCACGCCCTCCGCGTGCAGCACCGTTGTCTGCTTCTCGCCCTCGGCGCGATTGATGGCAGCCTGGAGGTGGCCCTCGCTCTCGAGGATTTCTGCACGCTTCGAGCGCTCGGCGCTGACCTGGCGGTGCATTGCGTCAAGAACGTCTTTCGGCGGGCGGATGTCCTTGATCTCGTAGCGCAGGCACACGACGCCCCATGCCTGGGCTGCCTCGTTGATGGTGGCGGTGATGCGCTCGTTGAGCTCCTGGCGCTCCCGCAAGACCTGCTGCAGCGACCGGCGCCCGATCTCCGATCGCATCGCCGTCTGCGCCAACTGCGAGATCGCATAGTGTGCGTCCTCCACGCCGTAGCTGGCCAGGTACGGGTCCGTCACCTTCACGTACAGAACGCCGTCTAGATGCAGCGTGACGTTGTCGACGGTGATCGCAGACTGCTGCTCAATCTGGACCGCCTGCTCCTTCAGTGATTGCACGTAGCGCACCTTGTCGAGAAAGGGGAACAGCAGCGCTGCACCAGGGGACAGCACGCGATTGAATTTTCCCATGCGCTCTACAACCCATGCCTCCTGCTGGGGTACGAAGCGAACAACCAGGTTGGCTGGCAGCGTGCGTTTCTGGAAATATGTCATCGCATCATTACCAAAGGCCCGATGCAGTGCCGGGGCGCCGGCCCTGATCGCAAGGCCTCGGTGTGCCCTCACGAGATTTCGCTGCAAAGCAAGCATGTTGAAACCACACCGCCACCACTCAGAACTGTTCAAGTGCAACGTGATCTACCGGTTATTTCGTATTAGTCATCAGCATCTCACGATCTCAGCCGGTATCAACCGCGGCGCGCCTTACGCTGTTGCCGGACACGTCCTTGGTCAGGAGGTGGTGTCGTCGCCTCGACACAGCGCCATATGCTAATACATCTGAGCTCGATTTTCCGTGAAACGACTCTCACAACTCGAATTGCTCTGGAATGCTTTGTAGATAATTCAATAGTGCCTAGTGGGCCGCGGCGACCGCCTATATATAGCTCAACGCAGAGCGAGCCCACCTCGAATCCAATCTCAATTCTGAATAGCGCGGGCTACCATCAGCCCCAGACATTTTAGGTTCCGTATCACCCGGTTAGCACTTTGACTCGCCGGTGTCTGTACAGCTGCGGCTGCATTAACAAGCAAGTACCAATTGCCCCTCAGCCCCAGCCTCCAGCGTCGTTCAAATACTCAAGGGCAATTGCTCTCTCCCCCTCCACACAGGAGGCATATGAACCTAGCCTTCATGTAATGTGAGACACATGGGACCCGCACCCTAGCCCGTGCCGGCCAGCATTCAGAGGTTGCGGTAGATAAGGCTCCCGGCACATAGAACTCGGGATTTTTGGATGCCGCGCGCTCCAGAGCCGTGGAGACATTACAATGCCGCCGTCATTGTTTGGGGACGTATTCCGAGACTCCCAAATAACACAGGCAGGATTCCGATCCTGCCGCCGAATCTTTCAAGCTCGTCAAGAACCAGCCACTCAATTCATAAAATAATTATTCTAATTAGTCGGGAACCCTACAGTTCCGGACACCTTGCACGCGCAATAACACGATGATGATGACAATGCATAATGGCGTAGCGCGTTCTCCGCCCCTCCCGCCTTGCGCCCCACTTATGAAACGTATATAAGGTGACAATTTCCTGAAAAATCCCTCCAACACGCTCGTCGTTCACTGAATCGAAACCGCCGCGCACGCCAAACTTTATTTGCTACATCTGCAATGCCGCACTTGCACGTCCTACTCCAATCGCGTCTACGTAAGGACAAAAAGCATGCCTCTCGCAAGGCTAGCCTCAAAGCCGTTGTTCCAGACAAGCTGCAGAATCAGGTTTACCAGTACATTGCCACTGTAAGCATTGGCACCCCGGCTCAGGAGACTGAGGCTGCAATCGACACTGGGTCCTCAGATCTGTGGGTATTTTCGAGCAGCTCGGGCCTCAAGTACTCGTTCAATTCCTCAAAGTCGTCTACGTACAAGTTCCTCAACAACGACTTCTCGATCCAGTATGTTAGCGGATCTGCGCAAGGCGACTGGAACACCGACAATGTTGGCTTCGGTTCTGATTCGGTGAAAAATCAGCAATTCGCGACGGTTGACCAGCCTGCCCAGCAAGGCGAGGACGTTGGCGTCTTTGGAATTGGCCAGGTCTCTCAAGAGACCACGGGAGGCACCTATTCCAATTTCCCAGCATCGCTGAAGGTGCAGGGTGTGACCACCGTTAATGCGTACTCTCTGTACTTGGACAGCATCTCCGCCCAGAATGGGAGCTCCCTCACGTTCGGTGGTGTAGATACGTCCAAGTACACGGGCCAGCTCTACACCGTCCCGTTCACGTCCACGGTTCAGTTTAGTGTTGACTTCACTGTTGCCGGCAGCCAGTCAAGCGGCGTGCTGGATTCGGGAACGTCATTGATCTACCTCGACCAAAGCATCACTGATCAAATTGCGCAGACGTACGGTGCACAATGGAATGACACCGAGAAGGTGTACCTTCTGCCGAGCGGCTCGAAGCCTGCGTCGCAAGAGCCGCTGGTCTTCAGCTTTAGTGGGGCGGAGGTCAAAGTGCCTGTATCGGAGCTCATTGTTAGCGATGGCCAGAGCGGCGAGCAGACCTTGATGATTCTTCCTACCACGCAGTCGCAAGGAGTCGTTCTGCTCGGGGACAGCTTCCTGCGCTCGGCGTACGTTGTGTACCATCTTGACGCAAACATTGCCGGAATTGCGCAGTCGAACTGGAGTCCTGGCGCATCAAAGATTGTAGACATCACTGACAACACGATTCCTGGTGCTGTTCCTGCGCCTCAGAGTTCGAGCTCTGGCTCTGGCTCTAGCTCCGGTGAAGGATCAAACCCCGGGTCTGGGCTTGGCTCTGGCGATTTCTAGATAACGAAACCGGTGCGGGTCCTCCACACTCATACACTTATTCACTTTCATACTCTAGGATTATTCAATTATGCTGATCAATGGTGAGGCTCGATCCGATCACCCCTTGTTAGGCTGCAACTGAGACATGCGAATGCCGTAGGCAACTCGCGCGCTATGAGGTTTGGGCGAATTAACCTGGTATGCATGGCTGATACGATGAATATCTACTTGCGATACAATCAAATCCTGAATGTGACAAGTTTACATGTGGCGTGAGGGGAAATTAGCCCTTGGAAGGCACTTAACACACTCACACAATCACAGCCGCAAAGCGTGAGAGGGTTAGGAGTGAGACTATGCGGGGTGGGAACGGGAACGCCGCTGTAATAGCACGGGGCGTTGGTACGAGCTAGGTGGAGTCTTGAACGCGGAAATAGTTATCTTAAAAGCTTGCGTACTTAAGTTTAATCTACGTACCTAAAACGCGACTGAGGTTCCACGCGTGACGGCGTGCCGGTCGCTTGTGCGAATCAGGGCTAGGTGACACGATCAGTTGGACGGGGGTGGTACATTGGGGCATCGAAGCAGTTTTGTTGATAGGAGCCACTCGGGTTCTCAATCCGGTGCACGACTCAGATCGCAAAGACGGCGGTCCCTTACTAGCCTCACGTAGTCCCGCTTACTCGCACTGTGCTCACGACGCGTTAGCAAGTAGTTCAACCTACTCAACTTCGCCATCAATGCAGCTTCTCGACTTCGCAGAGTATGAATGGACATCCTCGTTCTCGTGGCAGTCTGTAATGGACGCTGAGGACCTTCCGGCCCCCGAGGAGTATGGCAGCTCGGCACTGTGCCTTGTGAGTGATACGCAGATCGCAATATTCCGCTCGGCCCAGAACAAGCTGTTTGCCTCGCAAAACTTGTGCGGGCACCGCGTCGCGTTTGTTCTGAGCGAGGGGACCGTTAGGGTAGACGAGGAGACGCAAAACACGTATGTGATGTGCCCGATGCACCATAGAAAGTTTTTCCTTGACGGGGATCAAAAAGGCCGCGCAAAGTCAGGCTCGCACTCCTCGAACTCGATTGCCACGTTCGCAGTAAAGGAACAGGATGGCCACATATGGCTATATCTCCCCTCTGTCGAGGAGCTCGATGCAGTTTTGGGCACGCAGCGCTGGAATCCGCCGAAATCAAAGGCCGGGAGGCTAGCGTCAATGTATCCATCTGGGCCGGCGGCGGCTGCGCGGAGACATCCCCATGGCATGGCGATTCTCAGCAAACCGCCATCTGCTGCTGCGGCCGACAAACCAACGGCCGAGTGCGCGTCTGCAGATTCTTGCGGCCTGAAGGGCGATTGCGAGCCACCCCAGGCAGACGACAGCCTGCGCGAGGACGACTCGGTGAGTGCGAAGTGCCCGGTCAACGTGAGCAGTACCCTGTCGTGGTGAGAATGAAGAGCAGGAACGAAGTTTTTGGATAGAAGCCAGGCCAGACGTCCGGCAATAGTGAGCTTTTGCACTGCGATTCTCGTATTTATTACTACTAGACTGACTATTAAGAACACCCCATATAGACTTAATGAATTATAGACTTTTCCAAGTCTGAGATGCAAGCCGGCGCCTTCGGTCAGTGAGTGCCAATATGCCCCGAACGGTACGGGTTTGGAGAGCCGTGTGCGTGTGCTCGAATGCATGCGTGCGTTGTGGATGCATGCATGCGTGGGGAGCGTTCGTGGGGAGCGCGCGTGGGGAAGCATGAGTAGCTTGGGGGATGCGGAGTGAAAGACGGAAAGAGATGGTGTAGTCACGAATGCTAGATCACGAATGCTAAGTATACGAGTGAGTAGCCTATGCAAACACGGACTGGGCGATCTGCTTCTGGGCCTCTGACAGCGAGTTGAGCAATTCCAGTTGTTTCTCGCTGGGCATTGTCGCAAGCAGTGGCTTCACCTGGCTAACCACCCGCTCTGCGGGGCTGCCACTTAGACTGCCCGCGGACAGAGCCGCAACCACCGCATAGAATGCGAGCCCGGCGTTCTCGAGCACGGCTGGATGCTTCTTTTCGAGCAGCTCCGCCAGAAACATGTAGGGGAAGACTATGTCCTCGGTCTCATGCGTGATTGGGAGCGTCTTCAGCCAAGCGGCAATAGCCAGGCCCATCTGCTCGGGCGCAAGGGCGGACACCGCGTGGGAGCGCAAAATGCGCGCGATGGCAGAGCAAGCGCGCTCGGTTGCGGCAACGTTGACGTGATCGCGCGCGTCCGGAAGCGATGCAGTAGCAAGCATGGGCTCGAGCGTTTGGAGCACGAACGGGGTCACGGCCTGGCCTCCAAACTGGGAGATCCGGGAAACCGTGCGTTCGGCGGTGGCGCGAACTGCTGGCGGCCCGGCTAGCGAGCTCAGCACGAAAGAAGCAAGGCTCTGAACGGCTTGGTTGCCAGGCTCTTTGCCAAACTCGACGAACTCAGCAAGCATGCCGAGCGCAAACACCTGTGCGTCCTGCGATGGCGATGCCGCGAATTGGGAGGCGGCCTGGACGAGCTGACCGAATAGGGCCGACAGCGACTCGACGCCGTAGGTGCGGAAGAGGGTGTGAACGAACCGCTGGACTGCGTCGGCGAGCTCCTCGTCCTCGCGCTCCTCGTCTTCTTCTTCGATATCCTCTTCCTCGAACTCGTCCCACTCGTCCTGGCCGCGGCGGCTATCGGAGTGGCCCTCGGTGGCGCGGGTGTCGAAGCGCTGCTTGAGCTGGGTGAGGATCTCGATTAGGGACGTTGAGAGCGTCGAGAGATCCTGGGCAGTCAAGGCGGCTGGGCCGATTAGTTCGATACAGCGGTAGATTGTGAGCAGGACCTCTGCGGTCATGCCAGCAGACTCGCGGTCGTTGCGCAGCACGCCGGACACCAGGGTATGGAGCAGCGGCTGCCAGATCGCGAGCACGTCGGGACTGTCTTTGGCACCGTTGAAGTGCGCTTGGCAGCATGCAATGAGATGGGGGATCAACTGGCACGAGTACGTTCTTACCCGGAGGTTATAGTAGAACTTAATGCCTGGTTGCACGACATCTCGCAAAATTTCGGGGACGTAGGGCCAGAAATCGGCACCCAGCTCGCGCGGGTACACATGCAGTAGTTCGATGGCGCTGGCCTTTTCCTCGAATGCGGCGGTGTGGATGCCGAGCCACTGGCCGGAGTACTTGACTACTTCCCAGCCCTCGGCGTCGCGCAGGTTTTCGGCCTGGTCGACGTCGAGGATGTGGCACTCGACCTGGCTCTTGGCGGTCGCAAGCAGCTGCGGCATGACGACCGGGAGGTATGGCACGAAGTCCGGGCCGATCACGCGGCAGAGGCGGCCCCACGACTGCATCAGAAACGCGTGGCAGGGGTCCTCCTCTTCGCCCTGGTCGGTTTGGACGACGCCGTCGGGGCTCTGCTGCTGGATCTGGATGAGGATTGCCCCGAGTTGTTGCATCTGGGGCAGGAACTTTTCGCGGCCCACGGCCAGGGCGATGAGCGTCGAGCACTCGATAGCCTTGGCCTTGACGAGGCGGTACTCCGACGGGACGTCGGCAGTCATGATGTTCATTACCAGGGGCATCAGGGTGTCATAGTACTTCGTGAACAGCTTTTCTGCCGAGTCCGCGACCATGGCGATGGTGGTGAGGGCCTGCTCCTGGACGTACCGTTTGGGGCTCTGGATGAGCCCGACGAGGCGCGTGAGCAGGTCGTCGAGGTACGGGTCCATTGTCTCCTTGTCGGCGGCGTCGCTGAAGTTGACGAGGGCGGCGGCGGCGTGGGCCTGCACCTTGAACGTGGACTCGTTGCCGAGCTTGCTGATGAGTGCGGGCAGAATGCGGCTGCCGAACTGCTCCTGGATCTCCGGCGCGAAGTCGGTGCTGAGCTGGCCCAGCGCGTTGCAGGCGCCCCACTGGACGCGCGAGTGCGGGTCGTTGAGCAGGGGCACGACCGCCTCGAGTATCTGGTCGAGCGACGTGATCATGACCTCGCGGCAGCCCTCGGCGGCGTTCGACAGCGCCATCAGCGCGGCAAACCGCTCGCGCCACTCCGAGCTCCGCATGAGCTGGGGCAGGTACTCGAACAGCGGCGGCACAATGATGTCGCCGCCCAGGCTGAGGCTGAGCCGGTCGGTGACCAGCTTTGCCTCGCTGTGCATTGCCTCGTCCTCCTCAATCTGCTCACTGTCGTCGGTGTTGTTCCACTCCGCGCCATCCTCGTCGTCGGCGCCGACCTCGGTGAGCATTTTGAGCAGCGACGGCACCATCTGGTTCGCGTACTTCGGCTCCTGCCGACACATGTTTGGCGCTTCCTCAGCAAATGCGGCCATGAGCTCCATCGCGCTCATGCGCATGGGCTCGTCAAGATCGCCGTCGCCGGCCACGTTCAGGCTGAAGTCGATCAATGTTGCAAACACCGGCTTGAACATGCGCGGCGCGATCTCGGCAAGCGTGATCAGGCTCTCAAGCACCTTTGTGAGCTCCGTGTCGTTCTGGGCCTGGCGCAGCGGCTCCATCACGTTCAGGAGCGCTGGCAGCAGCGGCTTGAACAGGCCCCACGTGCGCTTCGGCAGGTAGCTGAAGAACGACGCAAACGCGCTGGTCGACGCCGTGCGCACGCTCTCGCTGGGGTCCTCGAACCCGCGCATCACCAGCTGGATTACGCCGCCAATCAGGTCCTCGCGGTCCTCCAGCAGCTCCGGCGCCGAGCCCAGCACGCGGAACACCGCTTCGCGGATCGCGGGGTTGTCGCTGTTCACGGCCTGGGCCATCGTCTCGAGCAGCCCGGGCCATGCCGTCGCCACGGGGTCTGCCGACGACGGCCGCGCCAGCTCGGCCACTGCGTCGGCCAGCTTGTGACGCGCAAACGCCTGCTGGTCCGGCGCAAGCATGCCCTGCAGCACCAGCTCGCATACCTGGCTCCGCGCGCCGGGCGAGATCTGGTCGACCACGCGCAGCAGCTGCGGCGAGTCGTTGGCCACGCGCGTCGAGCACCGCCGCAGAATCACCGCCGCCGACGAGCGCTGCGCGGGGTCGCCGGCAGTGGCCAACATGT